>VYXH01009281.1:0-30193 GCA_013397275.1 Burhinus bistriatus | reverse complement strand
GGGGGGGGGCAGCAGAAAGACAGGTACTCTGTATCTCCTTCTAGCTTTGGACCAACACTCATCCTTTATCACAATGCCTGGAGGAAAGTTTTGGTAACAGTCTCCTGTTGAAATAAGAAAACATCTCCCTGAGGAGGCCGGGAAGGAGAGAAAAGAATTAGCCTGGATAGAAGAAGGGAATGAGGATGATGAGATGGAAAACAGAGATGTTGATCTGGATTCTGTACAGGATCAGAGATGGGAGGGAAATATGACTCTTAAGTCACCCATCTGCTCTCCTAATTCTGGAACAGAATGAAACTGTACCCAGTCTGCCCAGACACAACTCCTACACGCCTGGGTGAGGAAAGTGTGGAGCATATAGATGACTCCATTGGATTTATTCCATTTCCACTAGGAGAAATTCTGGCTGCCTTGTTAGGGCAGGCCTTGGTTCCCTGAGCAGTGTAAAGTGAGTGTCTTCCCCGAGGGACTGTGAAGCATTTTTTCCCTTCTTTCCTTGCATTCTCACCTTGGACCCCAGAACTGTGGCAGCAGGGGCCAAAATGATCATCTGAAATATCTGTAAGCTTTTCATGCTCACTTAACTCGTGCATAAAGATGGGGAGGTGACCAGGTCTCCTGCTAGAGAGATAGATACTGTGTAGATGGCCGACTACAGTCACCAATGTAAAACAGTTAAACTACATTTTTTGCAGTTGGTAAATGTTACCTAGTGAAATGCCATACAATTCGTTGTGTCCTATATCCTATAAAGCCTGAATGTATTGCTTAGGACAAATGACTCACCGGTTTAATGGTATTTCTATATGTATTTGAATATTTCTTTGTAGTACCACAACAGACAATATATACGTGTCATATTTATCCCAGATTACCCACAAGAATTCAGATGAATTGGATATATGTCACAAAACTGAAAAGTTTTGTTTCAAAAACTTGTTAGAGTTGCTAGGGGACAATGTTATAGTTACCTACCACATCATTATTTACAAAATCCAAACACATAAAAACACAGAAATTAAAAACTAAGGGCATGATAAATCTTAGATGGTTCATAGTCAGACAAAAAAACACGTTATTCTTCTCAAGAAAATATTTCAGTATGAGACACAGAGCTGAACTCCACGTCTTGGAGCTGTCTAATATTTTTGCTATCTAGATTTCAATTAATACTTGATTTAAAATACACTACTAAATGGGATTTGTCAATCAAAGTGCTTTTATGGTTTGGGGTTTTGCTTCTTTCTTTTTTTAATAGAACACTTAGAACAGTGGTTTCTTGGTTATGGTGTCATATATTCACATATATTCACAATATAACAGAATTGTTTCTGAGGAATACAACAGCAGAGGTTAAATGACAAAGCTTTAGCAAGTGATGCGGTAAGACCAAAAACCACTGTAGCTTAAAGCTGGAAAAACCTATGAAACTATCCTGTCATGGGACAGATAAAATATATAAATGCACTTTAGTATTCTGAAACAAGGAAATAGTATGTATCATAATTCCAATGTAAAGCTTGTAATAGAGTTCTTTTTGTATGCGTGTGAAAATATATTAATATTTACTTTTTATATTTTTCAAAAAACAGAAAACAAAAATGGGTATTTTTCATGTTCTCACAGGTTTGGGTTTTATTCGCCTTCATTGACTGCCTTTGTTCCTCATCCATCTCTAACATTTTTTTACTTTGCCATATCTTTTTTCCCCTCTCATTTTGGCATTGACCAAAATGTGGAGGCAGCAGACAAACAAAAGACTGGAAAAACTGGAGTTTTAATTCTAGTTTTCTTTAAATAAAATTTAAACTTTTTTGCATGTAAGTTGTGTTAAGTAAAATCCTCCCATGACAAGGGAACTCAAGCACAGAGGAGGATCCTGTGCATGCTCAGATACTTTCCCTGTGAGCACTATGGATGTGACTGCTGTACTCCACAGGGACCTTGAAGCTTCAGCAGTGCAAATGCAATTAGCATGCCCTGCTTAGCTGGAGAACTTGCATGTGAGCATGGACATTGCTGCCAAAGATACGATAAATACAGCCTCAAGGCAAAAGGCAAGAAAACCTGGATGGATTTTCTCCCAATCGGCAGGCCTGCCAGAACTAAATGGCTAATAACTGAAAATGATATTCCATCATGTCAGCATTTCCTCTCTTCTTGCAAATGTGGATGATCTAGGGCAAGTCACCCGCTCATAGTATGTCTGAGACTAAAAGAATAGGTCCCTGCTGGCACTGAGCAGATGAGTCTACATCTGCTTCAGCACGACCTTTATTTCAGGGATAGAGCCCCCATCTCCTTCCCTCTGTAACACAGCTTGAACCCTGCAAGGTTCCCTTAATCCCCAGATGATCATGCTCATGTCAAAGATAACAGCAGTGCCCCAAGGGACAATTCAACTTACCAACATGCTTGCACAACAGAGAGGCACTCTCTGTTTAACAGAAACACAGTAAGTGCATGGAATAGCACAAAAATGCAAATAATCAGTATGACAACACTATCTGACCCTTCTCTGTCAATTTTGCACCCTTCTTCTTGCCCTCACTCATTCCCTACAGTAACAAACTTACAGTAATATCCAAGCCACTAAGTAAAAGGTTATATAGGCGTATACAGAGAACTCTGAATAGAATTTCTTTTGCTCTTGTTGGGAGCTGTGCATTTCATAGTTTATGCTGCCTTCATGCTTCCACTTTGAAATTTGATTTTTTATAACATACAATGCTAAAGGTAAATCTATTGTCACCTAGCAACATTAACTTTTAATTGTCTTTGAAGTTACTTGTCCACATCCTGCCTCCTCATCACTTCATGTTTTCCTTTTGGAATGCGTATCTCCATCAGCAGGAAACCCTTCATGTGCTGTATATTGCAACACGCTCTCAGGCCTATGAATCAATGCTCACCATAGCTTTACTTAGCTTCTGCAGCACTTCAAAGAAATGTCACGTGCTAGTTTGTGGAGCATTTTATGGTGCCCTCAGAGCACTGACTGGTCGCATGGTTTAAGCCCTCCTTATCTTCAGCCATGAGAAACAGGAAGAAATGAGAAGATGAGGTGAGGAAAAAATAATTTGTTACACTAAATGCAGCCAGTGAAACTCACTAAAATAGTTTCCTTTTATGAGTTTCCATGTAACGGTTCCTATAGTTGTCATAGGGGCCTTGTGTGAACAAAAGGGGTGGTTTTTATGATCACAAATGGGAAGGAAGCAGGTCCATGGCACAGTATCTCTGTTAGAAACCCTTGATCTGAAGTCTGGGATGTTATAAGTTGGCACCAAAATAGAAACACTCAAGTGATAGAGGAACGGACAAACCGCAGGCCACCAGATAGGAAAAAATATGATACCCTAACGTGAGGCCCCACAGGCAGGAGAGAAGATCTGGACAATGTTACCAAAGAGAGGGAAAGGGAGAGAGGCAAAGAAAGGAACTACAAATATATATGCACAATATTATGAGCAAAAGCAGAGATAAGGATTCTGCATTGTCATTTTATCTCCGTACCAAAGATATACTGGTTAGCGTAACTATTTCTATGATCCTGAAAGCTTACTTATGTACTCATCTGTTTGCTTATATATGCACTGCAATGCCTTATCAGTCTGATCCAAACCCAATGGCAAAGACTGCTATTGATGGGAAGATGCTTCTGTACAGACAATGTATTGCTGTATCTAAATGTGTGCTGCTCTCTCTATTTACTGATTAAGCTGTACTCGTTATTGACTTCTCTCTGAACCTCATTCTATAAAATGCCATGTCATAATTTTTCTGGTAGTCAGATACCATCATTATGGTGACAAGGTTGTCCATTAGGCTATAGTAAAACTTAAAAGTTGCTGATAGCATGGTGTTATCAATTTCTCCTCTTCAGGGTGAAATGTCCATAGCTAGCCACCATGCAACACAAGGTGTTAACTTCATACTTCATTTGATGTTATATTGGCAGCCTCCCAGAAAATATTTTATCTAGGTATTTATATGGCACTCATCACTTCAGTATCTGGTGTCTTCCAAAATTCAGTCCTTATTAATATATGTGCTTATCCACAGTCTCTGTGTCTGCAATGGAGTAATACCACCCAAAATAGCTCCTTCCCTTATTCTGAGCTGCAGCCCTCCAAACCTGGCTGCTAAGATATCATTGCTGAAACACTTGATGATGCCAGCCTAAGCAGAGAAGGGCAAACTCCCTGTGATGCCCTACAGCACTTGTAAGCAAACCAGTGACTCGGTATATACAGCAATATCAGGACAGGAATGCTGGCAATCAAGGGGGCACTCAACTTCAGCACAAACAGAAATTGGATGTTTATGACATTGAGATTCTATTGAGTAACCTGAGAATGAATGGCTGGGAAGCTGGCTTATAGAAAGATTTGCCAGCAAGTCCAAATAATGCTGAATGAAAGACAGGTGGTGAAATACCAGGTACTTTTGATGACTAATCCCACCTGTGCTGGTTCTCTGCTCAGCTAAAGACCAATGGACCAATGTAGGACAGGACAATGCTGCCTAAGAGCATAGATGGTAAAAATATTGACCAAAGACTGTGAAAGTACAAGTCAGCACTGGAACTCGCCTTTTCAACATCTGCTCATTGTCATTGCAGCTGTCAACAGTGTGGGGTTTGAATACATTCCTCGAGAAGCCTATCTTCGCTTAGGATGAGCTTCCAGTTCAAGACAAAAATCAGTGATGCTGTAACATTCATGAAAAACAGCAGAGGGGGAAATATTACTTCCCCAGGTTGATAAAACTTGACAAGAAGAATCTTCCTTCAGTCATGGCTTCTACCCAACCAGTTTTGGATTTTGTAGAAAAGGAAGTTCTGCAAAGACCATAGAGATCTCCCCAGAAAACATGAAATGGCTTATACAAAATTTCATTCTGGAAAAACACTGAGAAAAAAAATTTGCTTTCATCACAGTTTTTACTTATTTCTCAGAAGACTTTGATAAAATGAATTTATCTGGGATTTGGAACCTTACGGTTAAAACAATCCATAACAGAGTCTGTGGTCCTTCACACAACAGAGAAAAGCCTGAAAGAATTATATCTGACTTTCACAACAGCAAGCAGTGGTAAGCAACATTGTGTTATATGGTCTATGCTACACATTTTGTTTTGAGTTACATCAGAGGATAAGACAACCTGCAGGCTTCGGATAGAAGTCTGAGTTGTGGAAAGACTGCTTGCCCTCTCCAGACAGGACACCAGGCCAAAGGTAGCCAAATAGAATATACTTTTCTGTGTTTGTGGCAGTGTCCTGGTAGCCCATTCCAAACATCTCTCCTTCACAGATCAGTTTGCTGCTTATACTTAAGGAACTTTAAGACAGGCTTGAGGACAATGAGATGCCAATCAGCTCTTCAATAACTTTCTGAACAACCACCAGTTTAAAGGAAAACAAAGTACATACATACATACCTTTGGAAGAACACATACTACTTCTGCAGCATGTTTCAGAAAAGATTCTTTATAGATAGGGAGTACACATGATGTCATCCTTTGGCAGGCCTACACCAGCTGAATGGAGTCAGCCTACAAGAAAACTTTCTACAGGACTAATTGCATCAAAGCTGTCACATCAGGTATGCTTCTGTGCAGGCACAAGAGAGCGCACTGTTCTGAGTGACAAAGCACAGCAAGCTAACAGCAAAGTCTTGCTCTGTGCCAGCCACATGTCCACCACAACACACACAATGAAATACACCCATGGCAGGTTCATTACATAGTCCCACGGAAGCGGCAGGATGCACTGGTAGCCAGCTAACCTACTGGGTGGTGCATGAGGAAAAGTGCATGTGGTCACCTGCCCATGTACCTGGCTTGTCCTCCTTATTTCCCCATGGCACTATCATTCTCAACTTCTGTGTTAATTAACTTCTGGTAGAAACTGAAACTTCACTCAATCTGTTCAGTTCACGTATAACCTCAAACATCTCTTTGGGGGAAAAAAAAGAAAGGACTTTGATCTCTGAAAAGGTCATTATACTTTATAGCTTTAAACATGACATGCGACCTAGGAATGAATCTTTGAACAGGCTCTTTGTCCATGTTACCCACAGCTGTTGTCTATTATTGTTAATAAAAGTTTATTAGTAGTGTTTCACAATCATATCCTTGTAAACAAATAAAAAGGAACAAATCCAGAGTGTTTGGCTTGGGTTGTTTGGGGTTTTTTTTCATCAAAAAATAAAGATTCTACAAACAATTGAATTAATTTTTGAGATTCTATGGTGTAGCATGTGTTTTAAAATCCTGTAAGTTTTTCAGTAGCAGTAAGCATACATGTAATGAAGGAGACTAGAATAACTTCAAGTTTCACTATGTGCTACTGACGCAGACTCACACAGGGAACAAAATCTGTAATGGATAAAGAACTTCAATTTCACAAACCTGGCCCCCATCTTCCAAGTCATTCCTTAGCAACCATGCAGTAAGCAGTAAAACAAACAGTTCTTCACTGATCACCCATTTACTTCTTTCTATTGATTATGCCACATTTTTCAACTAAAATACTGGTAGCATATTGGGAAAGACTAAAGTCACTAATCTCCCGGCAAAAAGTGCTTACTTTGCACAGAGAGAGGTGGCTTCAGAGCATACACCAATGCATCTTTACCCATGGGAAAAATTCTTCTTCCACAGTTCCAGACAACTCTTTTTTAATTTGATTCTGTTAAATTTCTGGAGAAGGCTTCTCCCAAGATCACCATGGTGCTGCACCAGTAGGTTACAGATGTTAAGAGGGGTGAAAGAGGGGCATGCGAAGTAAGATTTGCAGCTGATGGCAAATAGAATAAAAAGACAACTAACAAATTAGATACTGAAGCATCAGGCTTGTTTGATGGAGAAACAGCTGTCTCAAAGAAAACTAATTTGGGCTTTCCTTAGGAAAATGGTGCTCGATTATATAAGGAGAATCGGTAAACGTAGTGATAAAATCACCTGCTTTAGGCACTTTACAGAGATGACTGGAAACACAGAACACTTCATCTGTGACCTTCCCTAACTCACATGCAACCTAGACATGCAACCAACCTCAGCGTGTCAAAAGGAGCTCCATGCATGGGCAGTCAGTAGGAGAGAACACGTAATAAAAACAAGGAACCATGAGCAAGACACTTAAAGCATATGCTATGTCTGCTAGAAATCTCAAAAAACCAAAGGGGCTGTGGTGGGGAGGATGTGTTTTTTTCTCAGCTCTCTCTCTTATGATTAATCTGAGTAGTGATATCTCTACAATAGAAACATGATTAATTTGCTTCAAGCTGCTAATGTTATAACATTGTTATAACTTACTCAGTTCATTGCTAAATCTTAGCTTTTTCACAGATTCCCATATTCAATGGCTATTCTGGGAGGCCCTCATCTGCTTGGAATAACTCTGAATGTTATCATAGGATGGGATCCCAAGAAATGTTGAGATGTATTCCCAACTGTGGCACAGACACTAATTGGTATCTGAAGCAAATAACTAACTTTGACTTGATGTGACCGGGTAGATTTTAAATTGGTGATTGCCTTCAAACAAGGGAAGGATTTTGCTTTTCATCAGCAAGGGGTGTGGTTTCACATTTACAAAATAGAGATCAAGAGAATCAAAATATATTTTTAATTAATTATTTATCTGAAGAATGTGTTCCCTTCTTCTGCAAGAACAATGATCAGGAACAAGTTCAGTTGCTCAAGCTCACTTAACAGAGGTGTTTGCAACTTTTAAGTGCAGATGCTTCTCTTCTACTAGTACGGTATACAAATGTACAGTATGTGTTGTGCCAGTTATTTGTCCTAGCGACGAGTCAAAAGAATGTAAAAATACCCACTTCCATTATAAGTTCTCTCATATGCAAATTCAACTGCTTGTTCAAATATTTGTGAGAACCATGACCTTGCCAAAAAGGGGAAAGAGGCAAAGTCAAAGGCTGGCCAAAGAAAATTAATAGAAACTTTCAAATAAAAATGCACCATTTCCCCCCCTTCAATGTTCACACAGTTTCATCTGTTAACTAATGCTAGTAAAGCAATTGGAAGTTTAAAAGCCTTATATTAAGAGATGGGCAGAAATCAAAGCCCTGGAAGGGAACAACCTAAAATTCTCTAATGGTTTGAATTCAAACCTATTTGGCAGCATGGGCCCATCTTTGATTTAATGGCTAAGCAACAAATACTTGTCTGGGAGAACATGAACAAACTGCTTCCCGAACATAAAACAGAATCCTTTTGAGATTCTGGACCACACAGTCTTATTCTTCCTTAATGGACTCCAGTAATTTAAGAAATTACATCTTATCTCATAAGTAAAATAGAAAGAAGGATGCTTTCAATACACTGAAGTATGCTAAGTTTTTGAGTTTGGTTTGGTTTTAGTTTTTTTCTTTTTTGTACAGTATAATTTTTTATTGGCATTATATCCATAAATCTTACAGGAATGAAACCATTTGGTTGAGGATGCCAGAACACTTCCAAGATACTTTCAACTTACAAATTAATCTTAGGGGGGCTAGTCTCACTTGTCTTTTTATCACATCTGAGTTCTTCTTTAAAAATTATTCCAGCTACGGCTATAGCCTTTCCTCCTCATGATTTGTTCTTTCTAACCACTTTAAAAACTGGGTCTTGCTAATAGTAGTAGATACTAAATTCCTTTTAAGTTAATTATGCTTTGTCAAATAAATGTCACCTTGTAACACCACTTCGTAGTTTCACATAGCTCGCTATTAACAATAGGTAGGCAAATATCGGAGGAGTCTGAGTCTAAAGGGACCTGAATGTCTAAGGAGATAGAGATTGACATCCCTTTAATCAAACTCCTGTCTTCTATATTTGCAGATAGAAGATCAGATATCAATATCCAACATATTCTTCATTAATACCAGTTGGACAAAAGCTGTTGTCATGAAAGCAGCATAACACACTGATTCAGTACAGTGGGTGAAGTAGGCTGTCTGTGTATGATGTTGAAAAAATCCACTGATGATACGGTAAAGAAAAGAATAGAAATCACAGAAAAAATGCTAACATTAATCTAGATAGAAGCATTTACTTAGTTGTACATTTTGCCTTGTGGTGATGTTCAATTTTGTTTTCTATACAGCATGTGTATTTTCTGTTTTATATCTTAGTTAGCATTGGATTGTTGGGGTTTCCCCCCTGCTTTATTCCTGTGTTTAATATTTTGGTTTTTCCACTTCCTGCTTAGTTATAGAGTTCAGCTGATTTACAGTTCTGTTTTTATTGTTTGTTTGTATAATTTGGTTGAGGTGTAGATAGCTGTCTGTTTTTATTGGTTCATTAAATTGGTTGTTCCCATGGTAACTTTTTAGTGCATTTTTTCCTGAGGTTTGAAGGATGCTTTGAGGCTTTTCTGTGGTGGTCTGGTAATCTTCATCAGACTGCAACATGTCTTTACATCTTCCTCCACACTTTGACTGTCTTAGTTTCTTAACTCTTTGCTGCTTACGTGGATCTGATGGCCTCCTGTATTGCAATTTCTATACTGGCATTTAAATGAAAGTTACAGAACACAGGATATAAAATCCATACAGCAAAAATAGATACATGATTTAAATATAGTCTATGCACAGGTGTAAGGAAATCTATTTCATTTCAATCTAGACTTATTCTGTCAGGAGGATCTCTTGTCTTATGCACAGAAGTATGTATAATGGTCCCAGTATGTGTTGGGCCTAATTCTGCTTTGAATGTCCCAGCCCTTTTACAACACACAAGCAGCAGAAGGACCATTTAAACAACAACCTGCCTGCCCAAAAAGAATTTCTCAAGATCTTCCCAAAAAATTCATAAAAGTAATAGTGGTAGCTCTGGATCACTCGTATAAAGCTCTACACACAGGACAAGGGACCAAATTTCCTGACCACTGCTGCACTCCAGTTCATTCACAGCAATTGCAAGTGAGGTCCTGAGGCTGCTCTGGTTTCTTGTGAGAGCTGAGTACATCTGAGGACAGCCCCAGACTTCACAGGGGTCCAAAACTAGCTTAGAGCTGCTCTTGTCCCTTCTGTTTCCTGTTCAAGTACAGCTGAGTTAAAGCAGGGCATCACTCACTGTGTAATGAAGTGACCTGAGACCATATTAAACCTTCTGGCACAGAGCTTCTGTCAGAGACATAAGAACAGTGGAAGTGTCCATATTTCAAAGCTGTGTTTTGGAAGCCAATTTGCTAGTTTTGTTAAAACCACAGATTGCCTAACAGTGCAAAAGCTGGACATACACCTTACAAAAAGTATTATCAGATAGAAAAAAAGGCACAGTACTGATGGATCCTGATTACATGCAGCACATCCACATCCTGGTATGGCTCAGTGCCCGAGAGAGGCAATTGTTCAGCATGTTCTGCTAAACAGAAAAATGAAGCTGTGCTGAGCCATATATGAAAACTTTATTTTTCTGACTACTGGAATCATATGTATGTTCACATTTATTTAGAAAATCCAGACTATTTTTCTGTTTTATTTCTTATGAAATTCAACTTGCTACCTGCTGGGCTCAAGTTTTCAAGTAACTTGTCCCCCAGTGTCCCCACAGTTTCTTTTCTTTTATAATTTTTACCCTTTAAACAGCCTTGTAGACCAAGCAATTCTTGGTATGGAATGATTATTTTAAGAAAAAAAAGCTATGAAATACTCTTATGATAGGCTAGCCTTCTCCACTAAATTATATAAGATTTTTCTGTAATTGTTCAAATAGCCTCCAAAATAGTACTGACTGAAAGTTTGACATTTTATTTTGTAAGGGCAACTCTGTTACCATAATTCTTCACATCGGTTTCTACTGAAGAAAATGCACAAAAGCAAAAGATCTAAAAGTACAATACAGATTTTGGTTTTAAGAATGTGCAAAAGTTGAGAGGGCTCAGGATATGTATGACCAGATGGCAGAAGTTCAGAGCTTTTTTGCACTCATGATAATAAGAGATCATTTGAATTCCTGGGGAAGTATGCAAACCAGTTGCTAAAAGGGCAATTATGGAAACAATTAATAATGGGAACTATGATGTGCATCATAATTTTTCCAAAGTATCAGGAAGGAAGCAGCTTTGAGATCTGATTCAGGCCATCTCCAGACTCAAGCAGACCTCAGTCAATTAACACTGTTCATAATTGGAAGGTAGTATTTACAACCCAAGGAACTACAGGTGGATTTAAGAGTTTTAAATTAGTGAAGTCTTTGAGTATTCTGCAGCAGCTTTGGAAGAAAAAGGAAAGCATGCAGAAACAACTCTGCCAGGGAGTAAGCCCACCTAATCCTGGGGTTTTGTGCATGAGGCTTGGTATATTGAGCAGAGATTGCTTTAGATTAGTCCTATTCTTTTTGTCTAATCTTTTCTTTGGTAGAAATGGATTATGGTAGCACAGTTGCCTTTGTAAAACCTCATCTTGAAGCCTGTGCTAATTTTGGACACTATTTATTTGGATCATTTTGAAATAATGCTGTTGAATTTAATGGAGAATGATATCCTTGCCTAAAAATTGTGTAGTTTGTTTTTCTCAATCATCCCATAGTAAGAGCAATTCTGTGTTACAGTCTACAGAGCAAAGCATTATAGTTATGGCTAGTAAATTATATAGACTTTTGGATGAGATAATCCTATTAGGTTTCCATAGTAAAGCACTGATTTCATTCTTACTACCATTCTGTAGGATGTTTCCACAGGGAAAATCTGAGCTAAAGCAGAATCTCTACTATCTTCCTCTTGGCCTCCAGCTACTACAGAGCATAACAATTATAAACTGATAAATCACTTGAATCGTTATGACATCTTCCATTGACTAGGAGGGCAGTGGTACATACACACATGCTGCTGCCAACATTAAATAATGTCAGCTGAATTAAGTAAATGATGATTTAGCCTCAGCTAAGCTTTTAAGGGCAAATTTTTTTTCTCTCAAATAGGGATGATGGTTGTACTTCCTATATTCAGATCTCATTACACTTTAAAAGTCCAGTTTATAAGTTTGCTGATTTCACTAGGCACTTTGCCCATGCTGAAAGAGCAGGATATTGGAGCTGAGTCCTGCCATATAGATTTAGGAGGAGGAAAAGGTATAGCGAGTTTGAAAACTCTTAAATTCCCACTAATGTGTGGACAAGAACAAGTTTCACATGGTAGATACACAGGTGTGCTTTATTCCAGAAATTTTTACATGCTACAGAGTTATAGATAATTTCCAACCTTTGGCTGTATTAATCTTGTTGTGTCCCTGTCACCCTCATCATCCTCCCCCCAAAACAGAAAAAAATTGACAGTGCTCCAATAACTGATAGGCAGTCTGAGTGGCATAACTGTATTTGTTTAACTAGCAGCCTTTGACCCAAAGAGCCGTTCTCACTCCTGCCAACACAGTTGCAATAATATTTATAGAGGTTCACTAAAATATCTGGAGTTTGGTTGTTCTTTTTCTTCTTTGAGAAGGGGAGAAAAGGCAAAATGTGTAGGCTGGGAATGCAGAGATGGTCAGGATGAACACAAGTACTTGCTAGCCTCAGAATAACTCTGCAAACAATTGTTTGCTTCCCAACAAAGATGGTGTCATTTCCATTTGCCAACATGCACTGCACTTCTGTGTAACCACATACACAAATTCAAGGTTTATCACTTTTGGCACAGGGACTAGAATAACTGTATAATCCCAGTGTAAAAAAACATGCAGTAAATGGTCCTCTTTTGCTCATCCCCTGCCCCCTCTCCCCCTAAGTGACACTAACAGTATCTGCTCAGCAGACTGCCAAGGACAACAGGATCGCTCTGCTTAGTCCACCTTTTTGGCACACCAGCCTTGTTTTAATTTTGTATTTGCCACTGTCTGATTCTAACTGTGCTAAGAGCACAAGTTTAACTATACATAGGAACCCTAATACATTCACTACAGCTGTAAAATGACATCATAGGAAAAAAAGAAAGATGAAACACAGGGTACAGCAGATGGAAGAAAGAAGAAAATGTCGTTCATGCTTCATCCATGAAGAGAGCTAAATTAAGCAAAGAATTTCATTTTCAGAAGGCATTTTTTAATAACGTCACTATCATGCAGGTCTGCTCAAGAATTATAACTTCATAATGAAAAGAATTCAGAATGGACTTCGAAGCATCTGATTTTCCATGCTGGTGAGGAGAAGCAAGCCTGTTTTTCACTGTATGTTCACTCAGTGGCTAAACTCTAAGTGGTATCATTGCTCTTTTCTGTATTGCCTGTACATTATTGGCCATGACTCATTAACTAAGGTAGTTATCACTAGATGGGTCCCATTTTGCCTTCCAGTTAGACCTGGGAAGCCCATTTGACTTTATCACAAGAAGCAAACCAGGAACAGACTGTCATTATATGTTTGAGAATATCAGCATATTTTATTCTTTAGATACCAAAACATAAAACTTTGCTTCGGAATACAGTCATGCAGCCAAATGTCTTTTGTCTGACGGCAAAGAGACCTCATTACCTCAAAATCGTCTAAATGAGTGCTTAGAGACTGCACCTTTTTTCTTTGCCACACACACTCTAGATGTATTCTTCTCTCCTGTCCCAAGGTTACCTTCATTCATTTTTAAATGTTAGAATTGTTTGCAGAATAAGTATATTTTCCCTACAACTTAAGCCCTGACATCCATCTGATTTTTGGATGGAGAGACGGGACGCTGAAATGTCTAAAGAAACTGGGAAGAGAACAGTATTTCAATTCTGAAAGGTTTCTAGATAATTTAAAATGTATTCCTGATAACAATTACATCTATATTCCTCGTATGATTATATCCTTTATCATTTGATATTTACTCCTTACTGAATGCTGAAAACATCTCTTGACCTGAGAAAGACTAAAACTCACCAACTTTCAGTGACATTTACCAGGAAGAGATATATTCAGCTTCACCTTAAGCAGAGAATACTTACTACACTTTCATTTAAGTACAACAGATTAGTTCCTCTCTCCTCCTCAAACCAGGGCCCATCTTATTTTCCTGTTCCTGTACATATTTCTCTCAAACACAGTTTCTTGCTCTCATAGGAAAGAAACTGCAATGCCTACCACACAGAAACAGAATAAACAAAAGACAAGTCCACAAGAAAAAGCCACTAGGACACTGGTTAAAATATTTTCCCATGAATCTAAAAAAGATAACAGGCACTTGCTTATATATCTCCTTTCATCCCTGAAAGCTTTAAAGTTAATTCATGGTTTCATAACTACAATAAAGTAACCATGCAGAGATTAAAATCGGGGCCTCTTTTTATTTGGATATCAACAGTATGAATCCCACCCAGGTCTTTCTAAAAGCAGCCTTGGCTGACACTCCAAAATGCTTCCTCAAGTTCATCTTCAGCCAAATAAGAAGTGGTCTGGAAAGGATTCATCTTTTTAGTGTACACAGAAGATCCTCGTCTTGGATCTATAAACCGAGTCTTTAAATTCCATTGTAATTACTTTGCAGTCATAAATAGAACAGACACTATTTGTGGCATCCCAGCTGGCTTTTTAGACAAGGTGCACACATCTTCAAAGAGAGCATTCAAGAAATAAGTGGGGACGGTGACAGAGACATGAATATGATAATATATGAATTCTCAAAAAGCAAACAAGAAAAAAAAAGGGGCATTTTTTTTAACATGCAGTAATAGCAAAAAAGAATTTTCTGTATTAAGGAATATTTACTCAGAAGCTGGATTGCCACCTTGAATGTTTCTGTTTTCAAGGAAGACAGGGTTGGTGCAAATAAAAGCAAAGTGCTTTAAAGTGTTTAACTCAAGACATGATGACTTAATAACAGTCTTACACAAATAACTGAACTCTTCACTCTGAATTTAAGAATCAAAACCAAAACACTATTTTCCCCAAGAGAGACATTTTTGGAGAGACGGTCACGGAAATTTAAGACTATGGCTAGGGTTAATGCTTGTTAAAGATTTTACCGAAGATTACAAGTCATTGACAGTCCCTCTGATATCTATAAATACCTATCTTCCATGGATGCATATGCAATGGCCACAAGTCCCTCCATTTTAAGCTGGGATAAAATTATTTCCATAGATGTTGTCTGCCAGGGGTTCCCCCTGACCCACAGATTTTGCTGGCACTTCTGCTGAACAACAAGTGATACTTGGCCATCCACAAGACAGGCAACACTACAGTTTTCTGTTTAAAAGCTTAGTATAAAATGACCATTCAACAGGTCTTTTAATGTGCCCAATTCTTGCACTAATTTTTAAAGCCTTTGAGAAACATACCCTAGAAGTTTTGTATACTCAGCAGTAAAACATCACTGAAAAACATGGATTATTACAGTGTACAGCCATTCTTAGTAACATCATCTAGTTCAGTATCTGATCTCCCAACACTTGTCTTAAGTAAATGTTGAGGAAAAAGTGACAACTGAGTAAGTGTATATGATATCCCTCACTGCCTCCAGTGGTAATCTCTTAACACAAAAAGTACTATATCAACATAAGCTAACTCAGTATTGTCATTACCCATCACTGCAATGGCAGACCACAAATGAACAGGAGTTTTAGAAAAACTAATTTTCTAGTAGAGAAGAATGCAGTCAGTCTGATTGACAGAATGTATTCTGAGGAAATATATTATAAGGAAATTCTAAGGAAAAAAAGGAAGTGCAGGAATTGTCTTAAGAAGAGTTTACAGGTATACAGGATAGCAATATGCATGGTCTGTAGAAAACACCAACCACAAGGGAAGACTGAAAGAACTGGAGCTCTATCAAGCAAAGTAAAACAGGAGAAACACGGTATGATTTTTAAGCTACAAAAAAAAAAAAGACTACTGCAAAGGGCAAGCTAGCAATCTGCTTTCCATATCTATAGTCACAAGAAGTGACAGGCTTAATGGCAGAAAAGAAGTTTCTTAAACATTATCAAAAAATACTCCAGAGTAAGAGTAGAGGAGCTCTGTAATAGATTGCCTGGGGGCCTTAAAGAGTAACTGTAAAGTTTTGGAACAGGTTAGACAAACATCTGTCAGGATTACCTCATGCTGCCTTGGGGCAGGGTGATGAACTAGGTGATCTCTTGTGCTCCCTTTTAACCTTAAAATTCTATAATTATTAGCAAAAAGCCCCACAATTCCACAGTAACAACCAGAGAACATCTTGTGTTCACTAGCAAACCAAAGGCAGTGATTAAAAGAAGCAGTGGTCTACCACCGGATGAAGAGGGCAATTTTTTAATAATGCTGCAAAGAAAAGCAGAAGTTTCAAGACCTATTTGCGTTCTTCAATCTGAAAGAAGAAAGATCTGCTTTTATTTTGCTTTCAGGTTTCTTGTGTATGCAAGTAAACTCCTAAGTTCCTCAGGGAGAAAGAGAGAGGAGGAGAGTCATACTCTAAACCTCATTTTCTTGAGAATGGAGGTTAAAAACTAATTAGAGACAAAGAAGCATTTCCATGAAGTGTAGAAGACCTGTAAGGAGGAGGGCATGCTACATCTGATGAGACTCAGTTCTTTAAGGGCAGATCTTCACTGTGTAAAGTAGCATAGTGCAGAGACCATGCAATGAACCACATGAGATCTATAAGCAGAAGCTGTACAGTTGCATTGTCATGGGCTGAGAATCAGGTATTTTCACTGCAGAAACTGCATCACAGTAGCTAACTGTGAGGGAGAAGCAAGATGGTGTTTGTTAGTGGCATCACACTGCATCTGCTGTGCACACCGACCTAAGTCAATGCTGGCTCAGGATTCCCTCTATTCTCAACTCTACTGAAGTAAGAAAAAAAAGTGATGGAAAGAGGCTTACATCAGATTTGTTATTCCCAGGTAAATATCTGAATATGTATAACAAGGTTCAAAATTTCAGATCATCATTAAATAGTACTGGAGTTAGGGAATGATTTGACAAAGTCCTGTGCAAAACCCAGACTTAAGTTCCCACTAAAATTATTTTTTTCTATGAAATGGAATAGTTCCAGCCAAGGAAAGCCAAAGGTAACAATGTGGGGACTCACCTGATACCTCGCAGAGGTGAGATTTGAACTTCCCACATTCTAGACACTTACCTCTCATGTTGCACCAGCTACCTTTCTATTCAAATAGCTATTTCTCTCAGATCAAAACTTGAGATGCCCTCACAGAGACGAGGAACATTTTCCAGCTCAGCATCCTTTGAAATGTATGCTTCCATTAAGAGCACCTTTGAAAAATCAGCATTTTTAACTCTGTTTCATACACAAATATTGTTTTCGTATTTCACAAAATATCTGGCTTGTTTCCCTTTCCATGGAAAATACAAATAAACACCTGTGAGGGGGTGCACTTTGGAGTCTCTCACAAGTGCCGGAGTAGACTGGCAGCCCTGCTGCCCTTCTTCCTCACAGTGCCCCTGTGAAAATGCCCTGCCTGCGTTCAAAGGCATTCCAGGGTGGGTGCTAATGAAAAGGAGCAAAGCCTACTTCGGCTCCTCATCCTCCAGGAAGAAGAGCAGTCACAATGAGCGAGAGAGACAGAGGGACTTGTGCCAACCCAAAGGAACGGCAGGGAGCTCAAGAGAAACACAGAAATGTGGTTTGTAGTTTTTTTGCTTTGTCTTCTCTTTCCTCTCCAGCCCTTCCCCCCAAGTTTATTGCTTGTAAAACTGCATGAAGAGAACGCAGCTGAAGACTGCAGGCCAATTAGTGTCCATTTGGATTAGCCCAGAACCCCTGCAAACCTACCCTAAAGAGTCCCCAAATAATATCTTTTCCTTCTCATTCCCCTCTAGGCCGTCACTGCAGCTTCTCAGGGGAAGTACGGGAAGTGGCTAACTCAGGACAAACGCTTGTACAGACCCTGTGCCATTCCAGAATCAGCAGAATAAAATTATATTGGACACAAAGCTTATATTAGATCTATATGATCAAACACTCCATGTTTACAAATGCTACCTATGCATTAATAATACTACTTAGAGCACACAGTTGCTTTTTGAATTATTGTATTTTGCAAAAATATTGCAAAAGGCTGCTATCTATGTGAAAAACATGGCACCAGCAGCTGGTCTCCAGCACTGTATCAGATTTGCTGGAAGAATAAAGGCCTATCAACACCTTAGAATACACGCGGCAGCCTCCTGAAACACAGGTCGCCCTCCCAAAATGTCATCACATTAACCTTCCACCAACTGCTCGGAGCTATGATGTGAATATAAACAGGGGAGGCTCACATTTGTGTCTCATGCCCGTGCTAAGGCCTCCCAAAACTGAAAACACAGCTGGTTACAGTGTGCAACTTTCACCAACTGACAAGGCTGGCATCCCTGGATGTAACAGAGAAATTTAATGAGGTTTCAATATGTCACGCTGAAAGAGCTAAATCAGAGCTACTATGACTGTCGATGACGTTATCCTACTAACTTCTCACCCTGGACATATAAATGGCTCCTGAAGAACATGACTTATCTGAGCATTAAATTGAACAGGGTTTAAATAGCATAATTAAAGATAATATGAATCTACTCATGTTAAATATGCTGAAAGACTTTAGACGCTAGAATAAATACAGTCTAATCTCTGGGGAAGGATTAGTGTGATAACGAAGACTACAGTTCCACTGTTTAATTTTGTCATGTAGATGCTCCCTGTAGACACTGCAGAGAGATAATTTTTCTAAAACAGAAAATGAGATTCTCTTTCTGAAGGCATGCAAATCCAAAGCTTAAGAAAACAAAATGTTATTCAACCTTGTAAAAACAGAAGGCTAAAACTGCCAAATGTAAAATGGGATTGAATAGCATTCATACTCATCCAATTTAATGAGGTTTTGGACTCACTCTAGTGCCTGGGGTGGTAATACACAACCTATGCACTGATTTACTAAATCATAAGCCATAACTTCTATAATGTGTTTAGTGTAGGTAAAATGGTTGTAGCTTTTTGAGTTCTGTACATTAAAAACTCGGTAACACAAAGACTTCTTTACACCAGTAAGCAAAGTCAAGTGTGCTAAAGATTGGCTCAAAAGCCATCAGAATAAAGGATGCATAATTTGATATATTAAGATTTTAGAAATTTATTCAAGTCAGATCAGAGTATTTTGTTAATGGTTCTGAGAAAGTGAAACCTCTTATATCAAATATTTAGTAATACTAACTACTAAACTAAATAATTGCTGAGACTTACCATGAGAAAAATCACCAGATGGTAAACTGACAAGCTTTCTAAAGAAAATTCACATAAATATACCCCAAGCATACTAATCTTTACTGGACTTGCCATACATTGCAAATATGGCCCTACTTACACTCAGTTAGTAAAAAGATAAACTTATCTTACAGATCACCAACTTAATGCTGGATAGTGATGCTCATATGCAACACACAACATTCTGGAACAGGATTTATACCGCTGAAAACACAAACTAATCCTAAATAAATTTCCTCAGGTGTGTAATTGGGGAACTAAGAAATCTGAATTTATGCAAAAATATGACTGAAATATTTACAATGGTGTTAAATATTATCCTGTGCCTAGATTACTAATTCTCCATGTCTGATCCTGCACTTCTGTAGTCAATCAAATCAGCACTGAGACTTACAGGAATGCAGAAATACCAAGATTCAGTGACGGATTTATATATTTGTTTGTTTTAGCTATAAGCAGCACTCTATACTGATGATGCTGAAACATCCAAAACCAAACTCACTCAACAAAAACAGAGGAAAAGACTGAAACTGGACAAACACCAAGCTGTAAAATTTTAGTTCAGCAGTCTTTGTTTCTGAGAAATCATTCAATGAACTTGCGAGGTTTTTATAAAACTTTAACTTTAGACAGCCACTGTCATAATATTGTAGCTACATTATGCTAAATTTTAAACATACTGTGCTGTGTGAAAAAAATGAATGGTTTACATCTCAGAGGAAAAAAATAATCCTAACTTAAGTCATAAAGCTGAATTGAGACAAGAGCAAATAAGCCCAAATACTGGGATATGTATGGAATTTACACTGGTTACATAAATGACGTCAAGGATAGTCTTCATATTCTGCTCTACCAAAGAATCACTAAAATGTAATTAACAAGACCTATTTCATCATACCTTACTGTACTTCAAGAAATAAAGAAAATGCTGATAGGTATCAGCGACACCAAATATTAGTACTCTATTTATATTAGTACTCTATTTATATAAAAACTATGCACACTGCAATGTAGTCAAACTTGCACATCAAATATTATTTACTGTTTTCATTAATAATTGACAGATCTGACAGTTTCTTCTTACATTATACTGACCTTACATGGCATTTCATCTATAATATACATTGCATACAACATATACAAGGAAATAAAAACATTTCCCAGCATTTTTTTTTTCTAGAGAACAATACAATTTTATAAAATGAAAACTGGTGGGGGGATTACCAGAAATTCTATCCTATTTTTTCCTGCATGAGGGAATGGGAAAATTTTTGGTATTGTCATGAGGTCACCGGAAATACTGCAGTGGTGAATATGAATAAGTCTTCATTAGGTGACTGCTGCTTTGTGGTCATTACTTGGGAATGGTTCTGGTTTATCATCTTATTTTTATTGGCTCTAATTTAAAGATACCTTCTTCGGTTGGTGGAAAAATAATGCTCCTTCTTTAGTTCTAAGAACAGCAGCCTCAGGCTGGAATGCTCTAAAGAAACCCAAGCTTTTGTAAAATGATGTCATATGCCAACTGTGCCAGGCAAATGTGTAGTAATAGCTAAAGCATTCTATAATTAAAACAAGTCCCTTGTTAAAAGAGACTGAAAGTGATCAAAGCTCTTTTGTCTGTTCAGACACTTGATAGATGTGAAAAGAGTTTTGCTTACAGTGAAGATGGTGCTGTGGTTTCTGTCTCTATCTTAAGTGGCAATAGAGTACATCCTGAACTATGCCTATTTGCAAAGAAACTAATAAAAGTAATACAGCAAAATGAATGCAACAAAAGGGGCATTCAACACAAAATAGACAGGTATTTCTTGCCCCTGTAAGACATGGAGTGGAGCCTTAAATATCTGAAACTATTACTTAATAGTGGCAAGGAAATAAAGCAAAGATATTTTGATAGTACTGCCAACAAATTGTCTACTCAGACTAAAGGGACCATTTGATACCAGTAGTCACTCGATTACAGTATGTGGTCCATGACTATTCTTTTGCACTATCGTGTTTCTAAAACATTTCATATTTACCAAGAATCATTACATGTGAGGAAATACTTTGAAAACTAAGTATGTAATTGATTGAAATACATTCCTCAGCTTGCCACTGACCTTGTTATCTGCTCTATGCCCTAAATTGCCTTAAAGTGTGGCATGGCTGTCCAAATGCCCTATTTCTAAGGAAGAATAATTTCTCATCTAAATACACTTCAATACAGTTTTTATATGCCACATTTGTTCTTCATTCTCGGACTTGGAGAGGTACAAATATAACAAGAGGCAGACAGTTCTAACAATAGTCCCAGCCATGTTTGCAGGAGATGTATCTGGAAATTTTAAATTGAAGCTTCTTCTCCTAACCTTTCCTTTACACTATTAAGCAACAAAACCGAAACATTACTGAACCTGCAGCACTCAGCACACTTTTTAAAAATTCCAGTTACCTGACCCAGAGTGGCATGGGACAAGGTTGCATATCAACATGAAAAAGGAAGTTACACTCCAATTCAGAATAATTATTTGAAAGGAGCTGATTAATGCTAAACTGTACCCTGGGCATTTGCCAGCATGGAACTGAAGCTCCAGCATAGGGAGATATGAACATAAACCTATTTCTTTCCACCACAGAGTATCAGGTCAAAAATAAGTAAGTCTGACACAAACCATTGAGCAAGTGAGGAGGCTGTAAGCCAACACTCAATAATATGTTCAATATGCAAGCACTTCATTCCTTGCAAAAGTTGGTACTGTCTTTCAAAGATGGATTTGGAAATCTTTGACTTCCTAGTGTCTAACCAATTCTTGAACAGTTTACAATTTTACTGCAACAGCCAAACTCTTGCCACTCTTCTCATCAAATACCCAATGGAAATGCATCAGTAAGCCAATATAAACACTGCATTTCTAATACACAACTTTAGCTATGACAAATTAACATCATAAAGTGATTTTCACTGCAAAACATAACAAAGGTAATTCCAGGTGCAAGGCTTTAGCTCCAGTACTCTAATAAAAGAACAAAATAAAACATGAGATGTTATGCAAAATAATACATGTATGTTCCACTCTTTCTAACCCAAGTAACATCTTCTTTTGAGCTGACTTCTACAGTAAAGCTAAGTCAAGTATTCCATTATAATTTTAAAATCCAGTCACATTCTCCCTAAGGCAAACAAAAACTGATTCATGAATTGTGAACAAGAATTTCCCAGATTAAAAAAACTTCCAAATTGATCTACTTATGGTCTATCTGCAAAATGTAAATCATTCAAAGTAAAAACCACAATGTAGATCTTCAGAATTCCTTTTTCTTTGACCAATCTACACTATACACCCTTTCCCATTATAAATTGCCAGCAATCACATAAGACTTCATTTATCCATTCAAAACCGTTCTTTTTTTCTGATAATCAATGCTACATATAAATAGACCATAGTCTTTCAAATACCTTTGTATATCTCCTCCCTGAGCCCAAGTTCTGCTTTGGAAGAAACAGAAAAAACTGCTGCAGCAAAGAAAGCCAACAGCATGCTGGGTTGCATCTACAAGGGCACCACCAGCAGAGATAAAGAAGTCGTTATCCCACTCTACACAGCGCTTGTCAGGCCACACCTGGAATACTGTGTTCAGTTTTGGTCCCTGCTATACATAAAAGATGTGGACAGGCTAGAGAGGGTCCAGAGGAGGGCCACCAAGATGATCAAAGTACTGGGAAGCCTACCGTATGAAGAAAGGCTAAGAGAATTGGGTTTGTTAAGCCTTGAGAAAAGAAGGCTTTGGGGAGACCGTATCAACACGTTCCAGTATTTCAAGGGTCGCTACGAAGAAGATGGACACTTGCTTTTTACAAGGAGTCACATGGAAAAGACAAGCGGTAATGGGTACAAGTTACTCCAGTCCAATTCTGATTGGACAAGAGGAAATATTTTCACAATGAGAACAATCAGCCATTGGAATAATCTTCCCAGGGAAGTGCTGGGTTCCCCATCATTGGACACTTTTAAGATTCAGCTGGACAGGGTGCTGGGCCATCTTGTCTAGACTCTGCTTTTGCCAAGAAAGGTTGGACCAGATGATCCTTGAGGTCCCTTCCAAACTGGTATTCTATGATTCTGTGATTCTACAAAACAACAAAGCCACACACAGAGAAAAACATCAAACCATGTTATACAGACAAGCCTTCTGAAAACAGGCCATTTGGGGTGTTTCTAGACATACCATATTTTTCCAGATGTTTTGTGACCGCTAATGCAATTTACTCTGGGAAGGAATTCGACCTGTCTCTAAAATGCTTCATCACTAAAGGCAAGCATAATGATAGCTGACTTCCTGGATCTGTTTTGAAAAGTTTTCATATTAGTTTTTTTCCTATACCTATTTTAAAGCAGGGTTAATGCTTATTCCTTGCAGCTCTAAAAAAAAGTCTCATTTCTAGCCAAGAAATATTAAACACCCCCATTAATGGATCACTAAACTCTTAAGTCTTTTCTTTGCAATTCCTAATGTAATGTCATTTGATTGAGCTCGGGTTTATTTCTGTCATCTCTTCTTATATTCATCATGTGGATGAGATGCGGCATGGAGCTGCACAGTTGTTTTCCTGCCATGTGAGCTGTTGTACTGCAAAGTTGTAAGTGGGAAGAATGATCACAAGGGCTTGGTAGCTGTGCGTCTTCAGCCAGCTGGATTTGAAAGGGAGCAAAGCAGGTCTTCACCCAGTGGTCTCAGTTCCAATTCTACCATCTATAACGACAGCCTTTACCCAATGATCTTTTAGCAAAACCGGATAGAATTCCAGTAAGATTACTATGAAATCAATACTTATGATAGTATGATGTGTGAGGTTTTACTGAGGTTATTCTTAGAAGGCTGTAGCAAAGAAAATCTGTAGCCAGAAACATGCTAAATAAGCCACACAATGGGAATTTTAAATCAAAGTGCTTTCTAAACAAGTGAAAGAAGTAGTTTCATTCCTCCATAGGTGTTGTACCAGGGAACCGTGATCTCATAGAATAAAAATTCCAGACCCATTCAAATAAATAAATAAATGAATAAATAAATAAATAAAGGGCAAGTTGGATTCTAGTTCTGGGTGGCACAAGAGAAAACAAAAGGGGAGCATATTTCTTACCAAAAGACAGCGAGGACCTTGCCTACATCAGAAAGATCCCCAAAGGACTGTGAGACAGGGCAACTACATCCCTGTAACCTCTACCAGTTCAGGATTTCTAAATGTCATTTCTATAGAGATCATTTGAACGTCCCAATCATTGTCCTACTCTCAAGACATCCAACAGGAGCCTTTCTTCTCTTTTGTCTAAACCTGCTATGAAATAATTGAAAATTAAATAAAATCAGTTTATCTATCCATTTTTATTGGTACCAATTGATACCAATATCTAAGAAATACCAAGAAATATCTAAGGCAGACTGGCAATGTGCAAAAATGACAAATTAAAGGTCTACCAGTTGGGCTCCAAGTTCATGCCTTTTTTTGAAATGCCTGCATACTTGCCACCTCCCTAACCAAAAATATCATGATGATACAGTGGAAAGTTGATACAATAATAATAAAGCATTCAAAAAATGCCTTTAGGAAATTACTTCAGTACTGATGAATGAAATCCATAAATAAATGCTAATCCCATTACACAACATGGTGAATTCCCAGCAATGCTGCATTTGGTGCTGAAGAAGAAACAATCCAAGCATTATCAAGAACTAACGTAATTCAGCATAAGTAAAGATGCTCCAGGCTAGTATTTTACACTGTACTAACTTCAGCATGCTATTCCAATTTGTTACTGGCGAAGTTTATAGACAAACTAAAACTTCATCATGTCTACCAATTATTGTCATTTTACAGTTATTGAAACCTCATCCATTCCTGAAAACACAGGGAAGACAGTGCCTTTTCCCCATAGGAAAAAGCTACAGAGGTAAAGACATGTTTATTCTGGTACATGTGCCTGTTCTAAAAGGGCACTTAAAACACCTTCTTCTGAAACAAAGGCTCACTTGAACAAATATACAGGAATATCATCCTGTGGTCAAAACCAGTCAGACCAAGCAACAGGTTTTAAGGCTACAGCTTGATCTCAGATCAGTCAAAAGATGTTCAGTTCTCCAGAAATAGCAGATATTGTGCTATTGTGAACATAGTAAAATTTATGGTTCAACAAAGTACTTCCACAGTTCCTTACCTATTTTGTGTCTATTGAATCTAGTCACCTTTACTTTGGGGTGAACTTGCCCTGCCAAATTATGGAATATGGCAGTGTATATAGAGATATATTTGTATAAGAGAAATTTTCACAATGAAGATAAAACCTACTTGCACCTTATTTTCTCATGCTCTCCAGTAACCTATGTGCAAATACAGGAAGGACAAGTTATTGCTACATCTGTCAGTAGGGAACAAAAGCTACATACTATACTAAGTCTTGCATGGTGAGTGTCTATTCCTTCTTCCCCCACCACAATTTTAATGTTTATTTCTAAAGTACTTATATTGTTGTAGTGAGTAGAATCAAACATCAAGAAGTGACTTGATCTTACAGTGGTAAAGGAAGCACAACCTCCTGATGGAAGCAGTTGTAAAAGCACAAGCTAGTATTTGAATTTCCTGGGAGCTTTATTGGTTCGCCTGTGCATTTCTGCTAACCAAAGAGACATTTTCATGTTGACGGCTCACCAGAACTTTAAATATCATGTTTTAACGCAGTGTGGCAGGGACAATCTTGTTCTCTAGAGCTGGCCTGGTGCCTAGCTCAATGGGATACTGATCCGTGACTCTGGCTCCTAGAAACTGTAATACAAAAGTAATAAATAGCAATAAATAACAATGGATGATCCGAAACACCAGCTCACATCAGTGCACTGTGTCTACTAACATTTCTACATTTTCTACCACCAGTAGAGCTGAAATTGAGCCAGTAATTGTGGGAAATTTTAGGAAAGTATGTCAAATGTAGACAAGATAATAGTGTCTGTCGCCCTTTTTTTTTTTTTTTTTTTTTAAAGAGCATTGTGGGGTGCCATTTTTATTGTCTATCAATGACTTCCAGATTGTTTACTTAGTTCACAAATAAAAATTAAAAGGATTTTGAAAGCGAGCGGTTAGGAAAAGTCACGGAAAACTGGAAAAGTACCAGAAGATTTCTTTAAAATTTAAGTACTATCAAGCTTCAAAACACAAAACTGGAGTAATCCTGACAATAAATATTCAATAAATTTATGAAAATACTCCAAAACACTACGACAATTCCCATTGTCTTGTAAAACAATAAGCAGCCACCCAAGAAGCAAGCCAAAATAGTTTGTTTTGTAGCTGTAGGACCTTCTGTGCTATCATTTAAACTGATGGACCATCCACAGCCAAGTTATTTAACAAGAGGATGAAAGAAATTACTTCAGAAATTTCAAACACTAATTTATGCTACTTACACTTGTATGTTTACTGAAGCCCAGATGGTGTCTTATCAGAGCTATACTTAGGGCAGGTTTTATGCTAAGCTTTGCACTGATGCTCATTCAAAGCTGTTAAAGGATCACCTTTATCCTGTGTCAGAAACAAAGCTTGAATTGTGGCACAGGCAAGGAAGCACAATTTTCTTTTCAATTGTACTGAACTGTTTGCGTGTTTCATCTAAATTAACTTGTTCTTTTAGCTGAAAATCACCAAGGAGTAATAAAAGTATGCAAAATTTATTTTGCCCGCATCATGTCCAGAATTCATGACTTGGAACAGTGAACTCAGAGTGTGGACTTTGGAACACAAAATGCAGAATGTACAACAAGGCATTACTCACTGCCTGGCAAGGAGGGCTCTCAGAAAATAAATACAGTTGGCATTCTTTGTCACTCCAAGTGACACAACATTCTTGCAACGTCCTGAATTCTGGAAATGTGCATGAATCAATATGGAGTATTTTTATTCGTGATCTATAACTAGAACCTCTAACAGGTGTTCAAGTGCCATGATGGGAGCTGCAAATACTGTAGGCTGATGGGAGTTTTTCTGAGAGATTCACAAATACAGCTGGTATCCCACTGACACATTTAAAAAAGTGTCTTAAAGAGTCAATACATGTTATAAACAAGTCACTGTTTATTAGTAGTTGGTAGTAATCATTATGTCATCAGGACATATAATGCTGTAGTATTTCTCGTAATGAACTTCTAAATTTGAAATTACTTCAGTGAAGTAACACTATTATTCAAACCAGTGTAATATGAAAAAAATCTGACACATTCTTTTCTTTGCCTTCTGGGGTCAGTTTCTTCTTTCCTTGCACTTTCTGTATACTTGTACAACTTTGGAACAGCTACCTGCAGCACCACCAGAGCTGAAAGGCAAAACTAAACACATACTGAGAAGTATAAGACAACCAGATATCTTAACCTAAGTGTCCGTAGGATACCCCGCATTTACATTTGAAAATGTTAGCATACGCTTTTTCATGCCTTTGCTTATCTGGAAAATAGTGTAGCTAGTAATGTTTCTTTCACCAGCCTGTAAAGGTAACTTAAAATACATAAGCTAATAGGAAATCCTAGAAATAGTTATGCTATAAATGCAAATGGTATTTTGTCATTCACCTTCATTCAGAATGGGTTTGTTTCATGCTTTAGCATTTTAGGAAGATAGGATAGACACATTGCGTAAACATCTTTGAACTATTACATGCTTGGTGAAAAACTAATATTTAAGTGAGGCAGAGGCTGTTAGGCTTTTTAAACTAATTAATGTTAAAATCATAGCATCATAGAATCATAGAATTGTTTTGGTTGGAAGAAACCTTTAAGATCATCAAGTCCAACCGTTAACCTAGCATTGCCAAGTTACCACTAAACCATGTCCCGCAGCACTACATCTACGTTTCTTTTAAATCCCTCCACGGATGGCAACTCCACCACTTCCCTGGGCAGCCTGTTCCAATGCTTGACAACCCTTTCAGTGAAGAAATTTTTCCTTATATCCAATCTAAACTTCCCCTGGTGCAACTTGAGGCCATTTCCTCTTATCCTATTGCTGGTTACTTGGGAGAAGAGACCAAACCGCTGCGTTGCTACAACCTCCTTTGAGGTAGTTGTAGAGAGCCATAAGGTCTCCTCTGAGCTTCCTTTTCTCAGGTCTAAACAAGCCCCATTCCCTCAGCCACTGCTCGTAAGACTTCTTCTCTACACCCTTCACCAGTTTTGTTGCCCTTCTCTGAACATGCTCCAATACATCAATGTCTTTCTTGTTGTTTTGGTTTTTTTTTTGTCATCTTTCCAATGAAGAACCAGTAGAGGACAGAGCACAGGAACTGCTTTTCCACCCCAACAGTATGGTAAGCAGCAACCATTATACCCCAAAAGGCATGGGAAAGGGTGATTAATAGATTCAGGAATTTTTCTTCCATTTTCAAAACTTCTTACATAGGACTGACTGTGGCATGCAAGTAAACTCAAGGAAAAGCTTTGACATGAAACCTGGAAAACTTCGGTGACGTTCACACATCTGAAATTGCACAGGATATCTCACTTTCAATGTGATGCCAATGTTATCCTTGGGATGAAAGGTTTACAAGGAAAAAGAAAAGGAAAAAAAATCACATGAAATGAGCAGAAGAACATGGAGTGAACAATGTAAAAGAACCGAGTGGCTGATGGGACAGAGGTTGCTACTGCAAGCAGAGGTGTGTCCCCATCAGGCTTTCAATTTGATTTTTGTATGGTTTGACTCATTTACCTGTTCTACTCAGAGAAGAAACCAGACCACACGGAAATGAATTTTTATAAAAAAGGTATTTAACTTTGTGCTTTATGTAAAGCGTGACAAAGACTCTACATTTGGAATGGGAAGGCAGTGTATCCCTGAATCTGCCAAATAAACCAGATTTTATCCAGGAAGTATATACCTTTTCACAGGAAGGCAACAAAATAATGTCAGAGGCAACAAAATAATGTCAGAGACAACAGGAGTACTTAGTTGCCTAAAGATAAATACGTGCTTAAGTGTTTTATTGTATTGGGGCCAGAAATAGGACAAGATGACCTTGCAAATGATATTATATATACCAGGCTTAAGTCACATAGAATATACAAATTAAATCCCACCTTTTCAGAGATGGAGGACATTAAAAACCCACCTCTGGAACTATGCTGCAGCTGGAGACAAGGTGGCTTCTGACAGAGATTGGGGTAATTTATTAACATTACATTAATTCTTTGACTAATTCCTCCAAAAAAACAGGGATTAAATGCCAGAAACAGATATACATCTCCCAGGAGCGGAAGGAAAAGACGTGGAGAAATTATTATCAGCCAGAACGCCAACTTCGGGCATCTCAGCTTGTGACTGACAAGACTCCAGAGTGTATGAGAAATCCCTGAGCTCAAACCTCCATAGGCAGACATCAAGGAAGACAAGGAATGTATACAGCAAAAACTTTCTTAAACCAGTGGGAATACTGATGATGCAAAGTAAAGTAAGTGCAACCCCCATATTATTTATTTAGATGAAAGAAAGACGTTTTAAAAAAAAAAAAGTCCAAGATGTCTCAGCAGCAGGCAAGCTAATAGAAACACTTAGTATACTCAGGGGCATAATACAGGAATACAGTATTTCTTGTAGATGAGGTAATTACTAGAAAACAAGAAGGCAAGAATGACTGAATTTAGGAAACAGCTGTATCTGATTTACATTGGACTTTGTCAAGGCCTTATCTTGAAGGCATAGTAAAGTTCTATAGTCGGCATAGCAAATTACTAATAAAAATTTTCTTTATAAAAAAAAAAGAAATAAAAGATATAGGTAGCAGGGAGACAGTAACATACAGGAAAAGATTTAAAAAAGAAAAAAGCAAACAAAAAAACCCAAATCCTAAACAAATTACAAACAAACCCAAACATCTTAGCATATGTTTTCAGTCCAGAAGCTAATTATATGAGATGGAAGACTCCGTCTACAGTACCAGTCCTTGTCCCTACCTCAACCTGAGCTTCCCAGCTCCCTAAACCACACTTCTTTCACAGAATCACAGAATT
>VYXH01009278.1:58042-69082 GCA_013397275.1 Burhinus bistriatus | reverse complement strand
TGATGACACGGTTGAGAGCCTCTGGGTAAAGATGAAAGCAAATGAAGCGAGCGTTGTTGCGGTAGTCCACTATTGACCACCCACCCAGGACGACAACACCAATGAATTACTCTACAAGGAATTAAGGGATATCTCTAGATCAACTGCCCTTGTCCTTATGGGTGATTTTAAATTCCCAGACATCAGCTGTGAGTATCATGCAGTGGACACAAACAGGTCCAAGAAATTTCTGAAGCATGTTGAAGATAACTTCTTGGTGCAGGTACTCAGGGAGCCAACTAGGAAAGGTGCCCTTCTAGAGTTGTTGTTTGTAAACAGAGAGGGACTCATGGGCGAAGCAGCGATTGGTGGCTGTCTTGGTCACAGTGACCGTGAAATAGTTGAGTTTCAAATCGTTGGCGATAGGAGATAAACCACCAGCAAAACTTCAACCTTGGATGTAGGGAGAGCAGTCTTCAGGCTGCTGAAGGAGCTAGTTAGTAAGGTCCCCTGGGAATCTGCTTCTGAAGGCATTGGGGTCCATGAATGTTGACCACTTTCTAAGATCCATCTCTCAAAAGCACGGGATCAGGCAATTCCAAAGTTTCCAAAGTCAAGCAAGCAGGGCAGAAGGCCAGCTTGACTGAGCAGGGATCTTATTCTATAACTTAGGTGGAAAAGGAAAGTGTAAGGACATTGGAAGCAAGGATAGATGACAGGGGAGGACCACTGAGATGCTGTTCACCACTCTAGGGAGAAAATATGTGCGGCCAAAACTCAATTAGAGTTCAAGCTGGCCAGCACTGTGAAGGACAAAAAAAAGGGCTTTTTAAATATGTTCATAGCAAAAGGAGAACCAGAGATAACATTGGTCTGTTGCCAGACAAGGTCGGTCACCTCACAAATAGGGAGGTAGACAAAGTGGAGGCATTTAATGTGTTCTTTGACTGTCTTCAAGACCAATGACAGGTCCTGGGACCCGCACAGCCCTCTGTAGGAAGACCATGAGTAGGGGGATGATAAACTTCCAGCCAGCTCTGAACTTGTTCAAGACTTGCTACACCAGCTGGGTGTACATAAATCTACGGGGCTAGATAGGATTCATCCCAGGGGACTGAAAGAGCTGGCCGATGTCGTCATGGGAGCTCTCTCTATTATTTTTCAACAGTCTTGGGAGTCTAGAGAGGCCCCAATTGACTGGAAATTGGCAAACATTGCCCCAGTTTTCAAGAAGGGAAAGAAGGAAAACTCTGGTAATTACAGGTCCATCAGTCTCACTTTGGTCCCTGGTAAAATTGTGAACGTTATTCTGGGAGTTATTGAAAAACACTTGAGAGACAACATATTCATGGGTCATAGACAGCATGGATTCACAAGGGGAAAGTCCTGCTTAAGCAGGTTAACTTCCTTTTATGACAAGGTCACCCACCTAGTTCATAAAATAATAGAACCGTTTAGGTAGGAAAAAAACCTTTAAGATCACCTAGTCCAACCATTGACCCTACTCTACCATGTCCACCACTAAACCATGTTTCTAAGCACCATATCTACATGACTTTTAAACACATCTAGGGATGGTATCTAGGATGATTGTTGACCAAGGGAAGCCAGTAGATGTGGAGGTTTTTGATTTTAGCAAATCTTTTGAAACTGTCTCTCACAGTACCCTTCTGGACAAGATGTCTAGCACGCAGCTAGCCAAGTCCGTAATACGTTGGGTGAGCAACGTCGGGGTTCCCCAGGGCTTGATTTTAGGGCCAATTGTCTTCAATGTTTTTATAAGTTATCTGGACACAGGATTCAAATATACATTAAGTAAGTTTGTCCATGATACTAAACTAGGAGGAGCTGTGGACTCCCTTGAGGCTAGAGAGGCCCTACAGAGAGATCTGGATAGACTAGAGAGCTGGGCAATCACCAACCATATGAGATTTAACAAAAGCAATTGTGGAATTCTCTAGCTGGGACAGGGTGATCCTAGTTATACATACAAATTGGAGGACAAGAGGCTGGAGAGCAGCCCTGCACAAAGAGGTCTGCGGGTTTGGGTTGATGGCAAGTTGAATATGAGTCAACAGTGTGCCCTTACAGCCAAAAGGGCCAACCATGTCCTGGGGTGCATCAAGCACAGCATAAGTAGCTGGTAGAGGGAGATGACTGTCCCACTCTACACTGCACTGGTGTGGCCTCACCTCAGGTACTGTGTGCAGTTTTGGGTGCCTCAATATAAAAAGGACATGAGACTATTAGAGCATGTCCAGAAGAGGGCGACCAAGACAGTGAAAGGCCTAGAGGGTAAGACTTCAGAGGAACATCTGAGGTCACTTGGTTTGTTCAGCTTGGAGAAGGCTGAGGGGTGACTTCATTGCAGTCTACAGCTTCCTCAAGGAAGGCAGTGGAGGGGGAGGTGCTGTTCTCCTCCCTCTGGTGCCCAGTGTTAGGACACAAGGAAATGGAATGAAGCTGCATCAGGAGAAGTTCAGGTTGGACATTATGAAAAGGTTCTTCACTGAGACGGTGGTCATTCACTGGAACAGGCTCCCCAGAGAAGTGGTCATGGCACCAAGCCTGTCAGAGTTCAAGGAACGTCTGGATGACATTGTTAGTCATATGGTTTAATTTTAGGTAGTCCTGCAAGGGGCTGGGAGTTGGGCTCAATTATCCTTATGGTTCCCTTCCAACTTGAGATATTCTAGGATTTTATGATTAGCTGTTTTACCATTAGCTATGCATACATTGTTTATATGCTTCAATGGAGGCATTTGAGCTTCTGTCCCAAGATACCTTCAAAGGCAGCAGAAAGGATAAGGAGAGGGAAGAACCATTACAGATGAAGAACTAGGATGCTAAGATAGGTATGGTGTTTGTCTGAGGACCAGCATGAAGACTTTGTAGGTCTAGGAGCTGGGTGCAGCATCTCTGCAGGTCAGTGTCCTGGACGCAGTGAGAGATGCAAGAGTCCTCCTTGGGATGCATTGTGAAGAACTTCCCCTACAGTCCTGGATAAAGTAACGCTTACCACTAAAGCTGGTAGTGAAACCTATTATGAAGGAGCTAATGTGAAAGTGCTTATAAGAAAACTATAACTGTATCTATGACTTAAGGAAAGTGCCAGTAGCTGGTACTCAAGAATATGTAGAGCTCTTCCTGGAATTGTCAAGGACAGATAAAACTTGCTGTTGTATGTGTCTATGGGTTGCTGTGTGCTGCTCTTCACATGCAGGGGGAAATCTGAATCTTGTAGGGGTGTTGCAAATTCAGGTTCAGGAAGGAGGCATCTCCACACCAGTCCATAAGAGTCTGTTCCTGGAGGCCTCCATGGTCCCCAGGGTGCTGGAAGGACCCTGTGACCTCTACCCTGAATCACCAGAGTTTCACTGCTCAGCTGGGCAAGCTGCAAAAGTCAGTTAGTCAAAGTGAATGTGCAAAACAGAGTAGGTGTCAACAGAGGAAAGTGTTTTAGATAAATAACTGCCAGAGGATAGCTGTGCTCTGAATGCACAGACCCTTCTTGTCTTCTAACTGGATCCATTTTTTTGTTGCACTTCTTTAAATGGTGTTCTTTTACCAACAGTAATGAGTTCAAAATTACAGCTGACCATGTTTTTTTCTCGCTTGGGGCAGCAGTGGTCAGGGTACACCAAAATAGCTCCATGGGTAGAAGTGATGCACTGGGGAGGCAGCTTGCAGTGCCTGACCACATACCTACCTGGAGGTTGAGAGGTAGCACAGGAGCAGCCCCAGGCTTCACTGAATTCTTCCAATGAGCTCTGATACCTTCAGTGAAGAAATTGACACTAAAATGCTCATAAAATCCAAGTATTTCTTTACTTTTATGCTTCATGTAGCAGCTAAATAAAAAAAATGGGTAGAGGATAAGTTTTCCTGTCAAGTACCATGTTTCATCCATAAGCTCCTTTATAAAACATTTCATGTCTTGTCATTTTTATTTTTTTAAAATAATGAGGTCTTGCTGGAGGCTTAAATTTCCTTTAAATTTTCATATTGTTCTAATTATGAAGATATTTTTCATTGTCTTCATGTAAACAAAATACATGAATTTAACATGGAGAAGTGCAGCAGTGGTGTGGAGACAAAGCTTTTTTCTGGAGATTTTTGGAAAGGTTCTACAAGTAAAGCAGACTTAAATTGTCCTTTCTTCTAACACAGAGCCAGGAGATGGGAGCTGGTCTCTTCTCCCAGGTAACTAATGGTAGGACAAGAGGAAACGGGTTCAAGTTGCACCAGGGCAGGTTTAGGCTGGACATTAGGAAAAAAATTTTCACTGAAAGAGTTATCAAACATTGGAACAGGCTGCCCAGGGAGGTGGTTGAGTCACCATCCCTAGATGTGTTTAAAAGTCATGTAGATGTGGTGCTTAGAGACATGGTTTAGTGGCAGACCTGCTAGAGTAGGGTCAATGGTTGGACTAGATGATCTTAAAGGTCTTTTCCAACTGAAACGGTTCTATGATTCTATGATTTTATAAGTCATTCAAATGAGTTTGTGTTTGAAACAGGGTTGAAATCTTTCAGAGATTCAGGGTATTAGATCTAGGGAACTTAATTTCATTTTCACTGATGTAAATCCTATGAACCCTAAAGAACATACCTAGTAAACTCTGTAAATGAGATCAGACTTTTGTCATAAGAAGGAAAGACAGGAAGTTCATCAGCACATCGGAGCATCACTAAAATTTTCATGGTGTTCAAATTCAGGATTTCCATTTAAGTCTGCCTTGGGATATGCATCTATATTTATGGGTCATGTTCCACTTTCTGCAGTTCACCCATTTACAAAGCAGTCTTCAATTTCAGTACAGTAAATGAAAGCACATTTAACTCAGATGATGCTTTAGTACAGACACTAGCAGCAACAAGTGACCACAAAATACAGCTGATTCAAGTCAGTCTGCCAAACACAACGTTTTTCACAGCCATGTTGGCAACAGCCATGGTTAGTTGTAGGCACTTCCAATTCACTTAGTAATTACTATTTAAGGATATTCTCCTCATAAATCATAAAGGACCTTTTCCTTGTGGGATTTCCGTATATTTCTGTTTCTAATAGATCAGGGCCAAGTTCTTTAACAGTTGTTTTGAAAATTTGAAAAGATGTAAGTTTTGCTTGCCCCTTCTGCGGAACAGAACTGCAAACTGAAAGGAGATAACCAAGAGGCTGTCTCACTGGCATTAAAACCATGAGGGCAACCTGTTTTACCTACCCATCTGTGGAAAGGGTTTGCTCCCCAGCAGAGAGAGGCTGGTCTGTCACTGGAGTGCACACAGGGTGATAGCTTTGAATGAAAACATCCATGTTTACCTTAAAGTTCAGTCATGCTTTATGATGTCCCAGAGTCTTTCCCTTGTCATATTTTATTTGCGATGGTAAATGGGGCTACGTCTTCCTCATTACACACAAACCTAAAGACCTGTAACACTATGAAAAAGTGCAATTACCAGAAAAATTTAATTTTTCTCACAGAATTAATGTCACACCTGTCCCTGCATATGGTGGAACTCACTTGTACAACTGATGTAGAAAAACAGGTCACTTGCTTATGTATAGCTCTGGGAAGCTGTTGCATTTCAAGTTGTACATCCTCCATATTATAAGTTGACATAATACCTGTAAACTTTTAAGTTACTTTGGTTCACTATTCAAACTCAAACTTCAAGTAAAGGTGAAGGACAAAAGTCCTGAATTAGTGTATTTTATTAACTAAACAAGCCCCTTGCATCAGCAAAGAAACCTTAAATGTTATAAGAATAGATAAATGTATAAGATCTCCAAATCTCCAAGCTAGGCCAGAAAAATTGTGTTCTTGCTTTTACTATATTAGCATTTTTTAATCCTGATCAGGTAAAATCAGGAATGCAAATAAAATTGAAGAGGAATTTTATATTTTGGAACTCAGAAGATACAAGTTTGATTCAACTTTGGCATAGACATAAATTATTTTGTATTTTATTCCTCTTCTTTCTTCCATCCCTGCTTTTTAACTAGTAGCCAACAATAACGTTGCTACACTGGCAATGTATTTTGAAGTTTCACAATGTTCAGTATTTCTTCTTAAAATAATTGATCTTCAGTCATCAGAACACAGCCTCTCTTTCAAAATAATAGCCCTCATAATAAGCTTGCAAATATGTTCCTAAAACTGTAACTGTTAGAAATTACATGTAAACATTCTGTATGTTGCTGTTTAGACTGGTGATTTCAGAACAGTTGTGGCTGGCACACATTAGTGAGATTATGATGCTTATTTTTAATTGAGAGCTGTTGTGGTTTAACCCCAGCCAGCAGCTAGGACCATGGAGCCACTTGCTCACTCCNGGGCAGGTTTAGGCTGGACATTAGGAAAAAAATTTTCACTGAAAGAGTTATCAAACATTGGAACAGGCTGCCCAGGGAGGTGGTTGAGTCACCATCCCTAGATGTGTTTAAAAGTCATGTAGATGTGGTGCTTAGAGACATGGTTTAGTGGCAGACCTGCTAGAGGAGGGGCAATGGTTGGACTAGATGATCTTAAAGGTCTTTTCCAACTGAAACGGTTCTATGATTCTATGATTTTATAAGTCATTCAAATGAGTTTGTGTTTGAAACAGGGTTGAAATCTTTCAGAGATTCAGGGTATTAGATCTAGGGAACTTAATTTCATTTTCACTGATGTAAATCCTATGAACCCTAAAGAACATACCTAGTAAACTCTGTAAATGAGATCAGACTTTTGTCATAAGAAGGAAAGACAGGAAGTTCATCAGCACATCGGAGCATCACTAAAATTTTCATGGTGTTCAAATTCAGGATTTCCATTTAAGTCTGCCTTGGGATATGCATCTATATTTATGGGTCATGTTCCACTTTCTGCAGTTCACCCATTTACAAAGCAGTCTTCAATTTCAGTACAGTAAATGAAAGCACATTTAACTCAGATGATGCTTTAGTACAGACACTAGCAGCAACAAGTGACCACAAAATACAGCTGATTCAAGTCAGTCTGCCAAACACAACGTTTTTCACAGCCATGTTGGCAACAGCCATGGTTAGTTGTAGGCACTTCCAATTCACTTAGTAATTACTATTTAAGGATATTCTCCTCATAAATCATAAAGGACCTTTTCCTTGTGGGATTTCCGTATATTTCTGTTTCTAATAGATCAGGGCCAAGTTCTTTAACAGTTGTTTTGAAAATTTGAAAAGATGTAAGTTTTGCTTGCCCCTTCTGCGGAACAGAACTGCAAACTGAAAGGAGATAACCAAGAGGCTGTCTCACTGGCATTAAAACCATGAGGGCAACCTGTTTTACCTACCCATCTGTGGAAAGGGTTTGCTCCCCAGCAGAGAGAGGCTGGTCTGTCACTGGAGTGCACACAGGGTGATAGCTTTGAATGAAAACATCCATGTTTACCTTAAAGTTCAGTCATGCTTTATGATGTCCCAGAGTCTTTCCCTTGTCATATTTTATTTGCGATGGTAAATGGGGCTACGTCTTCCTCATTACACACAAACCTAAAGACCTGTAACACTATGAAAAAGTGCAATTACCAGAAAAATTTAATTTTTCTCACAGAATTAATGTCACACCTGTCCCTGCATATGGTGGAACTCACTTGTACAACTGATGTAGAAAAACAGGTCACTTGCTTATGTATAGCTCTGGGAAGCTGTTGCATTTCAAGTTGTACATCCTCCATATTATAAGTTGACATAATACCTGTAAACTTTTAAGTTACTTTGGTTCACTATTCAAACTCAAACTTCAAGTAAAGGTGAAGGACAAAAGTCCTGAATTAGTGTATTTTATTAACTAAACAAGCCCCTTGCATCAGCAAAGAAACCTTAAATGTTATAAGAATAGATAAATGTATAAGATCTCCAAATCTCCAAGCTAGGCCAGAAAAATTGTGTTCTTGCTTTTACTATATTAGCATTTTTTAATCCTGATCAGGTAAAATCAGGAATGCAAATAAAATTGAAGAGGAATTTTATATTTTGGAACTCAGAAGATACAAGTTTGATTCAACTTTGGCATAGACATAAATTATTTTGTATTTTATTCCTCTTCTTTCTTCCATCCCTGCTTTTTAACTAGTAGCCAACAATAACGTTGCTACACTGGCAATGTATTTTGAAGTTTCACAATGTTCAGTATTTCTTCTTAAAATAATTGATCTTCAGTCATCAGAACACAGCCTCTCTTTCAAAATAATAGCCCTCATAATAAGCTTGCAAATATGTTCCTAAAACTGTAACTGTTAGAAATTACATGTAAACATTCTGTATGTTGCTGTTTAGACTGGTGATTTCAGAACAGTTGTGGCTGGCACACATTAGTGAGATTATGATGCTTATTTTTAATTGANTTCTATGGGAAGCTGAAAAAGTCCTTGACTAATGTGAACATCACCTAGCAACAACTAAAACAATATGTGTTATCAACAGTGTTCTCATACTAAATCCAAAACACAGCAGCTACTAGAAAGAAAATTAACTCTATCCCAGCTGAAACCAGGACAAGAATGCATCACACTCTGAGCTTCCAAGAATTCTAGATGTGTTTAAGTTATCACTTCTGCTTTTTTTTCCCACTTGTTACTGTTCGCTGCTTCTTGTTCTTTTTCTCATCAAGACAGAAATCCTGCTAGATTATCTATTTGTCTATACGGACCCCTGAATGTATCTGGGAGTGACTCTGGCCTGCTACATGGAGAGGGGACTGCTACTGTTTGGAGAACTTGAATCTAATATCAAAATGCTGGGTGACTTTAGGCAGAACATCTCACCTCTCTGTGTTCTTGCTTCCTCGTATACTACAAGGGGATATCACCACCTTGAGACGTAGCAATAGAAAACTGCATCTGTACAAACTAGGTTGTAGTACGCAAGCTACAGCCAGCATTCCCCTCCTCCAGAGAATTCGCAGCCTGGCTACACTGATGCAGGGTGAGTAAGACAATACTGCAATCCTTTTGTTTCTTCTTTTCTTTCTACTTCTACATCTTCTATTTATATTTCACAGTGTTTTTTTAGGAATTAACTGAAGCGTACAGTAATGTGATTTTTTTTTTTTTTTTCTGAGACTCTGTAAACATGAAATGAAACCTTCAGAAAGTGTAGCCACCTTCTCATGGGCTACAAAGACCCATTGTCAATCAGAGCCAGCAGACTGCAGTAGAGGTTGCCCAGATGACTAGTGGAGACCCTGGTTCAGGTGAACATTGAAGCACATGTTTACCCTAAAGCATGTGAGCAGTCTCATCCAGGAAAACAATTAGCCATTAGGTGTTTAAGTGACTAATTTTGTTCCTACTTACCAAATGGCATAAGCATGAGGTGTTCCATTCTCAGTGAAGCCAATAGCAAGCCCCTTGTGAAGAACAGACCATGTCAATGTCAGTGACTAGGGGTCAGCCCAACCATATGCTCCAAAGGGTGCCCAAATCAGGCTGTGGAGGTTTTTGGAAGTCTTCCCACAGATGGCAGGACACTGTTGCAATTCACCATTTCATTATTCTGATTTTAGACATGTAACTCCATTGAAAATCAGTTTCAAACCTATAAAAATGATGTAATTCAGAAGTGAGCAAATCTCAAATCTTTTGTTGGAATTATTTTTTCCTTATCTTAACGTTTAGAATGAATGATGAACTTAATAGAAATTTTTCTCTTACCTTCTTTTCAGCTTATTCTCTTGTAAGAGAGTGGTGCCCCCTTTGCTCCTTTTGTTTTCACTCCTGTTTCTTGCCCTCATAATTTAATTTAAAAAAATACTACACAGATCACATATTTTCAACCAAAAAGACTGATTTTTTATAAGATTAAATATAAATAGAATTAATTATTGAAAGATTTGAAGAAGCTGCACAGTAGAGCCTGTTCAATCATAAAATGCACCAGGGGAATCTTGCAAATTTGTAGTGTTGTGTTTTATGTATAAGGTCTACTGCATTTGCTCAGGCAAGACAATGGACATGGACAGGCAAATAACCAAGAAAGAATATCAGTATACCAGATGATTTTCAGAGCTGGAATTTTAAACTGAGCCAGACTAATACAAAAGCTACTTTTGTACTAATATGCTACTTTTTCATTGGATTTCATTTTTAAATTCAAAATTTCATTGACATAATTATATAATGCAGAAGAAAAAAACCTAATTTCATTGGATTTTATTTTTAAATTCAAAATTTCATTGACATAATTATATAATGCAGAAGAAAAAAACCTAATTTCATTGGATTTTATTTTTAAATTCAAAATTTCATTGACATAATTATATAATGCAGAAAAGAAAAAACTAATATTAAATCCCATTTTTGTGGATTACACTGTTCATATACTGTGGTTATATATCTCATTTAAATTTCAGTATCTGTATTAATGAACTAACATGATCAGTTTATCTCCCTAGGTTCTTTCTGAAGGAGAGAGAACAAAGATGGTCCTCCATAAGCAGAAGCCTAATTGGTGTGCTCTGAATTGGTGAGATTTAGTATAACTATTGGTGATTGCTTCTCTATTAGTTTGGTTTACACCAACCATTTATATTGGGTTTTAGTAACTGGGGGACTACAGGGGTGGTTTCTGTGAGAAGCTGCCAGAAGCTTACCCTATGTCCAACAGAACCAATGCCAGCTGGCTGCAAGACAGACCCGCTGCTGGCCAAGGTCAAGCCCATCAGCGACGGTGGTAGCACCTCTGTGATAATGTATTTAAGAAGGGGGAAAAAACTGCAACTGCAACTGGAGAGAGGAGTGAGAAGTGAGAATATGTGAAACAACTCTGCAGACAACAAGGTCAGTGAAGAAGGAGGGGGAGAAGGTGTTTCAGGCTCCAGACCTGAGATTCTGATGCAGCTTGTGGTAAAGACCACGGTGAGGCAGGCTGTGGATGTTAACAGTGGAGCAGATATCCACCTGCAACCCATGGAGGATGTGCCCTGAAGGAGGCTGTGACCCCGTGGAGAGCCTGTAGTGGAGCAGGCTCCTGGCAGGACCTGTGGACCCATGGAGAGAGGAGCTAATGCTGGAGTAGGTTTGCTGGCAGGACTTGTGACCC
>VYXH01009278.1:29025-50013 GCA_013397275.1 Burhinus bistriatus | reverse complement strand
GGGGGGGGGCACTCAAAGTGTCTGCTTTCCATGCTGCTACTCTGGCTTTAACTGTATTGCCTAACAGCCAAAGTATTCCTATTTACGAATTACTGCAAAAGCAACATGCCAGTGGTCCTCATCAAAGCAGCTATATACCTCTTTCATTACACCAGCTTTACAACCATGTAGTTCTGCTGATTTCAATCAAGGCAATGCAAGGATTCTTCTTTTCAACAAGAAAACCAGCTCTGCCTTAGCTAGCAAAATAGGTCTTCTCATGTTCTAAATTACAAAAGCCGCGCTCAGTGTTAACCTGAGGAAAAGCTGTCATCCCTCCTTCCCTCCCCCTCTACACCATCTCACGCTGGCTTCAGGCGCTCCTGGACCATTGAAAGGAGGCAGTGCTGCCGGACAGGGAACAGGGAACGGCAAAGACACTGGCCAGGTCTCCCTGCTTTGTATCAGCAGGCGAACAGGAAGGAAAGCTGAATGGTGAATGCAGAGCTCCCTCCAAAACAGCTAATTGATTAGCAGCTGAAATAAGGGGAAAGGCTAAGACATGGTACTGCACAACATGGACATGAAGAGGGCTCTGCTGAATTCAATAGTCTTGGGGCAATTTAGATGAGATGAAAAATGAGGCTATCTGAATACAGGAAAACGATGTCATTTTTCAGGACCTGAAGATGCTGTGCATACAGTTATAGGTCACTCATTCCACTAAGCCTGGTCCTGCAGGACAGGACACCACAGGCAACCAGGGCTCAGGTACTACCTCTAGGTCTCAATACAGCTCTCCCTGAAAAGTCTAAACTGTGAAAAGCCTGTTTTCAGTTCCCTCCTTTTTAAGTATTCATGCTGAATATGCCTAATACATCTGTGGTCATCTGATGCCTCTTTCGGTTCTTCAGCGTGACCTTTTTAGACTAGTAATTTTGATTTGGAGGCCTGATGCCATGTAACACATGATTTTTATAATGTCTGAAGAACGCACATACTTTTGGTTTTATTCAGTAGATCTTCAGCTGTCTAATTTAGGCACCCTCTCTGATAAGATAAAGGAGGGATAGCAGTTCGTAGTGTGCCCAATGTTAGGGCACTGAAAACTTCAGTTAAAAACCTGCCTTAGGAAAGTCTTCTCATAATGTTCTTAAAATACTTTCTTCTTTCACTGAGATAAAGCCCTTAATTCTTAGGCAGAAAACTGAGTGCTCAGATTTTACACTGTACTGTTACATATAAGAAAACCCCACCTACACACTAGATTAAAAAAAAAAAAATAAGGGAGGGTGGGGAAGTTGAGACCTTTACCGTATCATAGAGATACTGTTATAGTGGGAAGGACATAAATTAAAAAGTATAGCAAAATGGCATGTGGTGCTCGGGCATAGGCTTGAAGGGCACACAGATATGTCCTAGAGACTTGTGTAGCTCTGAATCCACCTCACCCTTCATGCAATTGGTAATGCTGTCCCTCATCAGCTGTGTGGGAAGAGCTGACAGTGAGAACAGTGATTGGCATTGCTGAGCCTGGAAAAAAGGATATTAAGAGTTTCACCTCACACTGTCCTCCTCCTTCCCATTCAATAAAAGCAAGAAAATATGGAAATTATCAAGCTATACTACTTTGTATCTTCAAATTAGCAAGTGTCTTCTAATGGTAAATAGGGTTAGGGTTCTGCTTTCCTTTCACTCATGTCAGCCTCCTGAGGAAACTATTCACCCTATTAGTCAAAAAACCTTTGTCTTTTTTGTGTCATAACCTTAAGTAAAATATTCTCCCTATACACAAAACTCCTCCACCCACTGACTCAGGTATCACAGACCAAAGCTGTACCTTACCAAGTCTGAGTTAATGCAGGAGAAACTATCCCCACATTGTAAGCCTGTTTTAAAACTGCTTGTAGCTGCAACTCACAGAAACGTCCAGTATGTGAAAATATTCGTAAACAACTTGTCAAATTTCCCCAAAGTGGATTTCACCGAAATCACAGCAATCATTAACGCTTTATCTATTTTGCGATGCCATCCACACAAGGCACACTTTGCAAGGACAGGAGCAGAGTAGAGAAGTGGTGCACATCTGACTGTACAGTGCCCGTGAGGAATACTGCATGACAGTTCCAACTCACTGTGCCACAAATGCACAACATAAGCAAGGAAGCCTTTCACATTCTTACAGCATGCTTAGTTAGTATCAAAGCACCTCACCTTTTCACTACCATCATTGCCAAAGCACTTGCATCAAATGGGACTGAAAGCTACACATTTCACCTAACTGTATTTAAAAAATGAAACTTGTACAGAATAAAAAAGGAACCAATCGTAAGCATTGCAAGGTGAAGAGCAGTGCTGGATGAAGATCTATACACCTAGCTATTCTTTTAAGCCAGCAGAGAAGAATACTTAGAAAGAAGATGTATTCTTGTGAATAAGAAAGCACAAATTTTCCATCTTCCATTCTCCAGAGTCATCTGAAATGCCATTTTGTGAATATAGCTTCCAGAAAGAACACCTTTAGAAGGATTTTGTTTCAAGAACAGGATCAACCCAGCCAGTGAACTGGTTTTCAACTACTCTATAGGCTTTAGAAATGTTACATGGTTGTGAGGGTAAGAATCAGTTCACAGTTTCCTGAACAAGGAGACAGAGTGTGATTCAGACGACTTGTACTCTTCGTATTGCTGGATGTTCACAAACTTTCATCTTACAAAAGGTTCTCTCACTTATGTGTTTGGAAACACCAGACCTCACATTTGTGTCTGATTTTCTTTTCATCAAACAGACACATCTGCTGAAAGGTGAAGTAAAATTAAATTAAAGTAGAAGCAGAAATATTGGATAAATATTGTCCAAGCAGGTCATAGAAAGAAAACCACAAGAGCAAGTGAACTATTACAAGATAAAGTTGCGACTTCTGAATATTAAATATTGACTTGATATTAGCTACCAAAATAATGCCCAAACCCTCTCAAAAGCCTGTTCATTTGGGTTTGTCCACAAAACCACTGGTGGTTCCCACCACTCCTTTCCCACTCCTAGACATCAGGTTGGGAGTTTTAGCATAGCCAGTTCCCACACTTCATGAATCCTGCCAAAAATCTAGAGTAGTCAAGCCAGGAACAGAATAGAGGCCTTTGCAATCCTGGCTGAAATCTGTTTCAAAAAACTTTACATACTGAGTTGCAAACAGTTATGTACCACGAGTCTCTGTTTTAACTAACAGAAATTCCGTAATCTGATTCGCAACCTGAGAGAAGAGGTGGGCACCACTCACTGAACTGCCTGCTACAGAAAAGAAGGATTGCTGTCCACTTGGAGGAACACAACTTTCTGGACCCTGTTAATGCCAGTAAGACCCGAGGCAGAGCTACAAACTGCTTCAGCACCTCATCCCCGCATCATCCTCCCTGTAATTTCTATACAGTAATCAAGGTGAAAATTAGTATGACACTGAGCTCCATTAATTCCTTCAAAACCTGTGCTGAACAGCTGCAGAGATGCTAACTGATGTCCAAAGCCATGTTGCCATGGTGGGTAGAGCGTAGGCAGATGGGAAACAGAGTAAGAAGCTTTTCATTTGAACCTAGGAGGTCTTACTCAGCAAATCCTTAGTTCTTGCTGTGTTTGGAGGTTTCACCATCTGCCAAAGCAGTATGACTCTCAGATGGCAGCTTAACGCAACTTCCCTTGGTAGAGCCCCTTAGGACTTTCTCTGCACCTCAGAATGATTTCTGGTTATAATGGCTGGAATCACTTAGCAATCCCAGTTACTAAAAACATGGATACAGATTTGTGTGTGTCTCTCAGCATGCAGAAAAATAAGAAAAAAAAATTTCTCAAAAATTTTCACAATTATACACTGTGTCTGTGATGAGCAATGATCTCACAATCAAATCTGAACAAATCTAGTCTAAATGCAATGCTGCATGACATCATATGCCTGCCAAAATAGACTTACTAATCATGGAACAGAATTCTTGGCAGGCTTTCAAAGCTACTTCAGAAGTTTATTAGAATGAGGCATTAAGTCATGGAAGGGGGAAAAAGTCAGAGACAACAACAGCACTACTCGGCTATGTTAATCATTCTTTTAGGATGACACGTGGCAGACTGAAATGGCAAAGAGGACAGAGTAAAATGAATGTGCTACAGGACTTCTGACAGGGCAGTTCCCATTTTGTAGCTTGCTGAGCATGTATTACAGTAGGTGCAACTTTTTTAGACTTTATTTTTCCTTGGAAAGGGAAAAGTAAGTTATGGAGACATCTTACAGAATGTTAACATTTACCTGGCATCAATAGTCTGCATTAATAGATGGAGAATAGCTACATTTGCTCATATTTCTTTAGTATCTTCCACCCAAGGACCACAGAACAAATAACAAAATGAGTATATTCAGATATTTATAATTAAAATGTTTGAAGCACATCAGTATAATATCCTTTGTCTCCATCATGCTAGTCTGGCACACTATTTGCCTATGCTTGTGGCACCGAGGAGTAACACCACTGAAATCAGCTTCAGGAGGACACAATCAGGAAGACAAAAATCACAAGCAAACCTGAAAGAGGGGAAGAATAGGGGCTTACCGTGCAGGTGGGACTCTGTGCCCTCTCTGTCCTGTTCTCATGGATACAGAAGTACTTGGGCCCTTGTGAAGGATCCCTTCCAAAGACAGCATGGAGGCAGTCGGCACACTGGGACAGAGTTTGGAGAAGGTCCCATTCACTCCTGCTCACACCAGAATGGTCTGCTGAAGTCTTGTGAAATGCGTGTTGTCTACTACCCTCACTGGGCACACAAGCAAAAAGCTGGCAAGGAAATTACATGACCACGTATGTCGAAATATGGCCAATTACTATTCCAAAAGAAGCATGTTGAGCCTCCAGGCAGTATCTGATACCCATTGCATACACTTACCATACTTCATCAGGGAAGCAGAAATTATCCCAATCATTGTATGAAATGGGTTGGTAATGCACTTAAACCCCCTTACTAAATATTAAGGCAAAATTCAGCCACAGGAAAATTAACCTACTGAAAGAACTTTGAAAAATAACAATTTCTTTTGGAGCATCCTTGCTTCAGCTCTTCAGTTGTTACAGCTCATAGAGCTGATTTGCCTGTGAAATACTTTTTTTTTCCTTCAAGTTTTGGTCCCAGATGAGCTCCCTAATCCAATCCACTGTCTGTCCTCACAGTTTGTACCTTTACAACTGAGAGTGTATGTAACTATATTGAACTAAACCCATTCATAAAGGCGCATTTGGATTGGGTATTCATTTCACTTGTGACAACACAGGGCAGGATTAAGGTTATTCAAGTATGCCAGGATAAGAATAAATGCAAGGGGTAAGAGCCTCTAAGAACAGCATCACTGCTAAAAGAAATGTTCATCAAGTCACTGTTTGAATTTCCTTATGAAAACTACCTTTCATTAAATGATATTATTTTCTTCAGTTCCAAAGACTATTTTTGAAAAGTTTTTTCTATGCAAATGTAGCCATGATCAACTGGTTAAAGAACTACATTATTTTTTCTACTGTTTGCTTGGGGTCTGTAACAGGTGGTGTAAAAAATCAGTAAAAAACTTGAAATGTAATCCGATTGCATACTAAAAAACAACTGCAGTTATAATCAGTTCCAATCAACAACCCTAAAAACTGTTCTGTATGTCTTCTGAAAATGTGTACATGTTTTGCCAAGTAGCAGAACTGTATACTTTCAAGGATTTCAAGGAAATGACTCTCTGAAGACCCAGATTGCTTTCTAAGGTGAAAAAAAAGTGTAAAGTTATTGAGATGTTTAAGCTGCTTCTAAATATTACGCATAGGACACAGAGGGAAAACGTAATCTCCAGATGATCTATTATTTATCTACTTTGCAGGAAAGAGAACTGTTAAAGCAAAAAGGGTGAAGATCACAGTAGGAAAGCAATAAAGCAATGACTAGCACCTTAAAGAGGAAAAAAGCCACGCAAACTGGCACTACAAATTGAGGGTTTGACCTCAATTACTATCTATCTACTGTTCAGAAACTGAACCTTATGTCATACTGCAGTAAAAATGGGTACGTCTTATATCTAGTAACTCAGAAAATGTAACAATGTAAATGAAATGTGTTTCTATTGTCTGGCATCCAGTGAAATAATCTACTGCAGTTAAAAACACCCTTGTGCTTTACACCTATTTTTTCCCAAGATGTCATCAATTAAAGAAGTTCTTCCAAGAAAAAAATCCCTAATGGCTATTGCCTTCTGAGAGATAAACTTCTGAGAGAAGGTTAACATGGAACAAAGAGAGATGTAACACCTATCCTTTCTTTCTCCTCCGTGAGGTAATGTCTTTGTGTGGTACCGGATGGTGACGGTTATGATTATGGGACCTTTTTTCCCCTGATATTTTAAGAAATATTTTAAAGTCAAAAAAAAATGTGCAGCAAAGCAAAAAAATCCAACAGACCTACGCAGAATGAAGCAGGCTAATATCGGTAACAAAAGGCCATGCTTTGCCGAAAGCAATACACTGCACAGTGGAAGTGCAGTCATGAGAGTCACCAGTCACATTGCCCTTCCTGTTCTGATGAATCATCTTTATCTGCCTTGTTTTCACTCATACTTTTGATACCAGCTCCTTCTGATCATAGCCTATTTCTCAGGGCTGTTGGGCAATGCATCTGCTTATTAACATTGACAAGAAAAGCAATGGCAATAGAAAGACAAACTCAGAATGGCTGGTTTTGGTGCATACTGAAACCATTCCTTCTGCTATTTGTTGCCCTGTCCGGACTCTCAGAACACCCAGCCTTGAGTACCATGGTCTTTTGGTAAATGCCTGCTTGATAACAGTATGTTTGGCTCCATGTGGATTTCAGCTCTTACATCATTCTTTCCATCATTCTTCTAAGATTTCAAGGGCACCAATTATTAGCTTGCATTTAATTTATGCAAGCATTGTGTTGGCAACCACAACCATCATGAGCTACCTGAGCGTTTTACCTCAGGTTTCATTCTCAGCTTGGCTTCATATGGCAAATGCAATTAAGTATGAATAACCTGACATGAAGACTGCAAAAACACATTGTATGGGAATAGTTCAAATATGGAAGATGACCCATTTTAGATGACTTAGAGCTTCTGCAGATGATGGATCCCAGGAGGTGCTGGCCAAAGCACTCTACCTGCCACAAACATCAAGAGAAAGCACTGATAGAAAAAAAGATCCTCCCCAATAATATAAAACCATTTCTTTCAGATCTTTGTAGATTAGCCAAGTCCTTGAACGAGCACCTTGAAATTAAGAGGACATTATACTGCAGGCACCTCCTGAGAGTCACTCGCTATCAAGTAAAGCTGGTCAGAGCACTACCATAAAATAAAACAATGCAAAAATACAAGCAGGTACAGTTAGCAGTTATTGTTTTCCATTATCCATTATTCTGTGGGAGATAAAATAGTTGCAGTCCTCAAGGTTGTGAATCCTGAACAATTAATTCATTATAGAAAAGAAAAAGTCCTCCCCAGAGTAGGATACATTTATAACGTAACTGAGTCATTTAATAGCCAGAAGTTCTTGATGAAAAAAGGTTCACTAAGCTACAAAGAGATCATTATTTACAAGCATTTCAGCAGCACCACAGGTGACCAGGCTACTCTACAAAGGCTTCTTTAGGCAAGCACAGCATAAGCCACAAAATCCCTGCCCTGAGGATACTGCAGTCTAAGCTCATTTATTCTTGAAAACAATTGTGGTACACTACGGTTCTTTACACAGCTTAAAATATGTGTATCCTGCTAACCCTAGTCAATAAATGGCTGATATGGCACTCCTTTCTTGTCCAGAAAGTAACAGACCATTAGGATATATAGCTTAGTTATATAACGGGGTGCACAAAAACACTACTAAATATTTCCATGCAAGTGTAAGAGTCTTATTAGGATTCAATTAGTTAGAACTAGTCTTTTTTTATTTTTTTTTCTCCCCAATTCTCTCTCTCTCTCCCGCCCTCGCAACAACTTCATAATTATTTGTTCCAAAAGAATCATTTCATTCAACAGATATTATCTTAATACTTCTAGCAGAATCTGTGATAAAAAAATTGAAAACATGAGGCTAGTCATAGATGCCATCAGTTAATCCAGGCATCCCTTTCTGTAGTACTTTTGAAATAAGTGGAAATAAGTCCACCGTGGCAAGATGCAGTGAATTCACTGCAGTGATTCTTCAGTAGGTCCTCCTTCCCCTTCCTCTCCCACCCTCGCAGAGGCACCAAATGGGTTTCAGTTTTCTTTTTCAGTCAGTGCTTGTCACCTACTGACACGATTTCCACTTCCATCTCCCCGATGATCTCTCACGACTGTTAGTCCTACTCAGACTCCATTTTCAATGTCTTGAGCTATTGTCCTGAGCTATGGGAGGAAGGTAGACTACTATATTGTTGACTAAGATAGCTCTTCTTCCCCCTTCTGGCTGCACAAAACACTTTACATCACTCCTTCACCCATGTTACTCGCCTGTTGAACAACTTTTTGAATTGATTCTCATGCTTACCTTCTATGCCTTTGCATTTGTCTTCACAACTCTTATACACAAGTGTGGCCTTCTTGAAAAAAAACAAACAAAAAACCCCCCAGAGTCAAAGTGCCATATGCAGTCATGATAACATAAGCAAATAGAGGCGTACGGGCTGCAGTATTGGCCTTATCTTCTAGGGCTGCTACGGCAATGGGTATAGTAACACAAGGTTACAGAAACTGGAAGCACTATTGTCTTCTTCAGGTGACTCTGCTACATGTGTTCATTGATTAGTGAGAAGTGCACAGCTAATTCTGTCCATTTTGCCTGTGCAATCTTCTGAGATGCCCTTACATAGTTATGCAAAAAGCCAAGTAACGCTGAACTACAGCACTTTGTTTCCTTTGGGTTTTTTTTCCTTTGTTTTTTTTCTGCACTTCCACTGCTTTAGCAATCCAAGTTTAGCCACCGTTTGGTATAAAGGGGAAGGAAAAAAGCCATATTAAAAATGAGCTGCCAAGGTCACAAAGACAAAGGAACTTCAAGTAACGCATTTACTTCATTATTCCACTGACACATGGCTATGGGCCAAATGGCACTGCTGCTGGTGTTGCTTACACTGCAGAGTACCCACTTCCCACAGAAGTCATGACAATGCATGTGTAATGAAGTGCCACGATTAATAGGACAGAAATAAACTCTGTTCCTGCAGCTGTGTAGCCCACAGGGAATGGGACCAAAGCAGCTGAACATTGAAGTGGTTCATACTCATTCAGGTTGCACCTCCATCTAGATCAACGAAGACTTACTTCGAAGAGAAATAAGCAAGGATGCAAAATGGAAGGAAAGTAGACTGGAGACATAGTAAGAGTATATTTAACAGCCTCAGCCTTTGGAACAAATTAAGATCATTGTCCCTAGTCATTTAACTGCAACAATCTTTCCTCCATAGGCAAGATCTTCACAAAATCACCTGTAAAGAAGAGGAAGATAAAGATGATTCAGCTAGAATAGGAACAGCAATGTGGCCTGTGACGTGCTTATTTCTCAGAATAACTTCCTGCCCATTTTTCATTCCAGGGCCTCTCTGGGTCCTCCCACCATACCATCCACCTCCTCTCATGTCTGGGTACTCTATCTGAAGGTGATTTGCCTCTGAGAATAAGCAAGAATTTTGGAACAATTTTGGTGGTGCAGTATTTATGTCAGTGTTCTCACTATTGCTGTTACTGGTCAGACAGAACAGGACCGCAAAATAGAAACGTCATGGCACAGAAGAAACAAACATGTAGGCTCTGCGTGCTAGATTTTATTTGCTGTTTATCTTTCCAATGTGCCTTCATCTTCTTTGCACAGTTTCTCAATCCTTCCTGAAATTACGGGATTGTTTGGTGGGCTTTTTTTTTCATTTTCAAGATTCTGTAAATGTGTCTCTCTATGTTTATTGTCTTTCATGTCACACCACTCCGTTAAGCAATCGCCCATGTCTCTGTGACTGCCAGTTTCTCAGTAATTTCGATGCCTTCTTTGATAGCCCTCCCCCAGCCCATGCATTAATTTCTCCACAGACCACTTTCAATTCTGTCTTCAACCCCCCTCCCAAAAATACACTACTGGGGGTTTTTGTTTGTTTTGTTTTTTCTTGTGGAGAATCTTGTTTGTTTCAATAGCAATTAGCTTTTTTGTTCTAATTCCATCTTCTCTGTCACTTTGTCTTCCTCTTAAATGATGACCTCTTGCACTAGAGACTCTTCTGGTATGTCTGGAAGGTACCTAGCGCATCATTGTCACTGCTGTAAAAAAAAAAAATCTTCTTAACTACTCCCCATGCAATATCATGCCATGTTAGTTCCTGAAATTTGTACACTCATGGTCACCTGATTCTTACTAGTCAACCCTTTAAAACATTTCCAGGGACGTGCATAAAGGACAAATTACATTTGTAACAAGTTCAGTCACAGTCAAATAAAAATCTTAGTATCATAACCATCTGAAGTTGAAATCAAGACTCTACCCTTTAAAAGTTCATTTTTAAGTTTAGAGTACCCAAATAGAAAGAGTACCAAGAAACATCAACTATTCTGTAGGGATATGCCCTGATCTTTCATTTTTAATTTTATACAGATCTATTCGCAAATAAGATCCAAGAAACAGTGACTAGCTGTTTCTTTAGTGGAAACACAGCAGGTGCCTGTCAGAATCAGAGGTCAGTTTGTTGAAGAATTTTGGCTTGGGGTTAGGAGGATGTTATGGGCTCATAGTTTCCACAGGGAAAAAAAAAAAGCTTTCCCATATTCACCAACTTGGATCACCCTTGGTATGAACAGCCCTTGCTAATAACAGATAGCAACATCCCAACTCCCCATTCCCTCACTCCATGTTATTCTTCTACACGAATGCTCTTTAGAAGAAATTCATTGAAGAGGCACCTGTTCTTCTGTCAGCCTTTTTACATGTCTGAGTAAATCTTGTCAGGTGTCTGAGCTTCTTGACTCTACACCAGGAAATGTGAAAGACTCACCCAGTCTTTGAATTTGTCTGTTTGGTTAATTATGATATCTGTTTAGTGTTGAGACATATTAGTTGTTTAGCTTAAACATGTAAGTTTTTATTACAATAAATTACTTAGGGTTATCTTATGGTGTGATTTATGCTGCTTGCCTAGGTTTGTTTAGCATGAGTAGCTAGATATGCTGCAGCCTTTAGGCCACAACAGAGTTAATTTTCTTAGTAATTTTCCTAGCAGCTGGTACAGTGCTGTGTTTAGTGTTTTCGTATGAGGGAAATGTCCATAACACAGTGATGTTTTGGTAGGGTTTTCCCCAAGTCTGGGACCTTTCTGTTCCCCATGTTCTGCCAGCGAGCGCAGGCGCACAAGAAGTGTAAACCAGAAGGTGAGGAGGCTACAACCATCAGCAGAGACTGCAAATCAACAAGATAAAAGCAGTCAACGGCCTGCCTGCCTGGACACAGAAAAAGAATCCACTAAGGTGTTAGAAGACCCCAGACCACAAATCACCATTGGACTAAAAGACCCGTGAACAGCGCGTGAGGGGCGGCTGTATAGATCACAAGGGTCTACTTGCCCAGGCATTCCGTTGTTTGAGGTCCCTCCCTTTTTGGAGGGACTTCAGCCTGGGCTGACCTTGCTGTGGTACCTTCCAATTAAATTACTTATTTTTATAAAATCTGACGCCTGAGACTCTGCTGCAGGAAACCTAGAGTCGAGCCTGAAGAGGGAGGGACAGTGCCGGAGAGTAAGTGTGTGTCTGTGTGAGGAGTCGAAAGGGAAGCCCGTCAGCTCAGTGGGGTCACCCGCTGCGAAGGGACCCTGGTCTGAGCAGTGAAAGACTGGGGTGGTGTGTATATTCAAGACTCCTTGAATGGTGCGTGAATGCTCAGGCAGCGGCTTCTCCTTTAACACTTAGCTGGCATATCTGTGCAATTTGCTTTTCCCTTTGGCAGTTTGCAACCAGCCATGAAATCACGCTGGCTTCTCATACCTTAAGGAGTTCAACCAGGAGAGAGAAGACCTTTTGAGAAAGGGAATCCTCAAAGAGTAAAAAATCTGCACTCATCTCTTTTTACTTAAAGTGCTACTGGCAGTGACCTCACAGGAACATGGGGTAAAGCTCCAGGAAAGGTCACTGGACTGCAGTTGGAGAAACCTTTGATTGAAATCCAGGTACCCTCTCCCGCCATGCCACCACTCTCTAAAACCAGATCAAGCTTCTTAAGAAACCCAGCAAGTGTTTCTCACCAGCTGAGCAACTTCCTAGAAACCTACTTCTAACAAGAATAGGAGTCCCGTTATTGCTTATGTCCCCTGCTCCTGCCAGTTCCCCAGCTATTGCGTGCTGGACTGAAACAGCCACCATGTGCTCAGCAGGAGGTCAGGGCGGACTCCTAGTAGCCAGCAGTTCTGGAGCAGACTACGGTGCCCACCCTGTGCCTCCTATCATGTCATTTATAACCCATCCTTTCCTGATCAGCTCACATAGTTTAACTCTAGTTGGAAAATACTGAAGGGATTGTGTGGGAGTCCCATGGGTGAGTCCCATGGGCAAGTCCCTGTCTACCTGGGGCTCACCCGCTCCTCATACACATACTGCTGAAGGCTCACTCAACAGTTCAGCAAAAGGTTACTCACAGATTACTCCAATTTGTCCATAGTCATATTTGATGTGACTTGGGAACTGTTTGCAGGAATAAAACTTCATCTTTCCATGTTCAAATGTGGGCTAATCAGAGGAAGAATGGGCAGGATAAGGATACAGACTTTAACTGATGAGCGCATTGAGTCCAGTGCGGGTACATCTTATCCTTGCCACAAACCTAAAAAGCCATGGTGACTGATTAAGACAATTTTTTTTCTCTTCTTTTTTTTTTTTTAAAAAAAAATAATGCTTGGGAATAGAAAAGGCAAAAATTCACTGAACAATTTGTTCCTTACCAGATTACCACGCAGGCCTTCAGCAGCAGCATGTACTAGTTTTACTTTCGCACATTATATGACAGAATATGTACTTCCTTTGCTGTTAAGCCTGTGCAATTTAATGGAGGAAGTCTTAAAAAAAAGATTAGATTTTAAATGCCAGTTGAAACACACAAGCAAGCCACAAAATTCTTTCCCCTGACAAAGGAGATGCTACAAAAACAACTACCTCTAAATTAAACTAAAACAGAGGAGCACGAAAAGCAGTGGACAGACTCGAAAATATCTGTGGCCTGGCTTTCAAATATAAAATGTCACCTAATTAATACCAAGCAAAGTATCTAGTTTACTCTTTTTTAAAAATGATATAACACTGCTATCAGCATATGAAGTACAAGCTATGTTAGACATGGCAGAGACTTCACTATAATTCCTTTTTTGTGAACACTGGCTTTCAATATGATTTTTTGAGAAAGCAATTGAAGCTTCGCTTGTTATTACTAGTGTTCTTTACTTATCAGCTCTATGTGTCTACAAAGCAAAAACTGAGAAGTTCAGCTGATTAGGGCTTGCAATGTAAAAATTGGAAGGAATTTACCTGCTCATATCTGGGAATGACAACTGATAAAACAGCAGCTGCAATAAGGGAGGTGGAATGGTAAACACTCTTGGTGCAATTGCTTTCTGATCTTTTCAGATCTCAGCAGGAGCAGAAGTGTGCTTTTTGTTAATTACATGGACTAGTGTCGTCTTTAAAACAGCTTAGAACTTAGAAAACTGTGTGAGAACAGCTCTTGCACAAAACCAATTTATGTGCCTGAAAATCCAGCAAAGGCTTAGGACCTTCCTAGATAACCACCCATGTTGTCATCATCAGCCTAGGCTGTAAGAGTCGTATTCCATCTTGCTCTATGGCAAATGGCACCCTTTCCTCCCAGCTGAGGTTCCAGACTCAGTTGCTTTCTCTCTGTGTTCACTGGATCCTCCCTGGAGTATTGCATTTCCCTGTACTGTGAGATTAAAGAGAAACAACACAAAAGTCCTGTTAGTAGACTACTCCCACCTGCTTCTTTCAGTTGGATGACTTGCAACATGTTATTCATTTGTGTTGAAATTAAGTTTTCCACAAGCATTTGGTTGCCCGTATTGTCAGCACAGTATCTTGATCATGACATTGTGGTCCATTAATCACGTTAATGATTGTGTGTCTGTGAACAACTCAGCAAGATCTCAGTGTCTTTTAGGGTGACAGAGTGCAAAAAGAATACAAATATTCATGCACATGCTGGATGGAGAAAGATTCTCACTTCAGTCAAGTACAAGAGAGTAGAGGAAGAAGAATATAAAGTGTCCCAGTGACCTTTCAAGTCCCTGATCCTGAACTCCAGCTTAGATCACACTTGTAGTCATATCCATCACCCCATACCCACAGAAAGGTCTCCAAGGATTAGAGGGAGCTCAAGGTCTCCTTTGCACTTCCCCAGATGCCTCCTACCAGCTACTAACCCCTGCCAGATCCCAACCTGCCCTTTCTGTTGTACGCAGATGGGAGACACACAGCTGGCCATTTTCCAGTTTTTTGCAACTTCTCTTCTGTGTCTCTTTAGGGTAGCTTTCTTGCGCTGCCTGCTGCCCAGTTTACCAGAGAAGATTCAATGGTATTTAAACCAGGGCTAGGACTGATTAAATAACATCGTTTCTCCTACACTATAAAGCTTAAGTCTTACTGTAATGAAGCTGTAACAGTGGTAGATCTCTTGATAAATGCTGGCCTAGACAAGTCTAAATGAAACAATAAGGGTTTGCAACTGTTCCGACAACGAATTTGCATTCACTGGCAGAAGGGTATGGTCTTTCATTTAAAGCCTTAATACCACCTTAATACCACACTCTCTAATCTCATTCACTGTTTATGTAGTTGAGCTCTTATCTTGACGCCCATCACCAAAGCATCTGATGTCTTACAAGGATTAAATTAACAATAATAAATCTCTTATCTTTCCCATCAGGTAGGAGCTGGAACTTGATTAGGAACAATTTAAGCCATTGTTACTCCTGCATTCCCCCCAGGCAGCAAGCAACTCTTGTTGACTGAAACATTAGTAAACAAGAATATGATGAAACAAATCATAGTAAAAGAATTGGGGTGTGAAGTCCGAAGCATTTATAGAAATGCATTAGTCATACCTTGGAAATCAATCAAGAATTTGGGGAAGGAGGGGCAGAAGGCTAGAGAGGCCAAGAGGCAGGCATAACTAGCTGTAAATAACTTCCCTCAAGACAGCTGACTAACATACAGTGCATGAGCTGAAGCTTGTTTATTTGAACCTTGCGAACCCTGTACAGGTTTCTACTGGTCAAATGTTTTGGAGCTGGAGGCAGATGCAAGAGGCGAAGGTTAGTCCCTAGTTGCCACCATCAAAAACCAACATGATCTGCTGCACCTTTCCACCTGGGGCTGGCACAGGGACGGCCAAGCAAAGAGACCTGTCCCTTAACCCCTGGGAAAACACATGGGTGGCAAGTGGGAACAGTCCTGGAGAACAGCCTTGAACATCCTCCTCAGGTCATGTTTATACACCAGATATTTGGTATGGCCAGGAGTAAGACAAGAAGATGAGGGTGGGACAGGCTGTTTCCGAGTCTCTTGTCTATTTACTTATTTTCCGCAAATTAGCAGCTACTGAAGGGGAAAGAAACAAGGGGAATTGGAAGGCTGCTTATCTCCCTCAGCATCTCTCCTCTCTCCCTCGTTTTCCTTCTCTGCCCATGTTGCTTTATCGCCTTGTCACTGATGTCTTTGTTGCTGGAAATGGGTACTTTGGTGAAAACTTCAGAAAAACCAGCACTGTGCCCAGTGAAACTGCANCCAAACAACCCAAACTAAAACTTCTTAGAAGGAATGCCTTAAACAGTTTCTAAAACTGTAGGATCTAATTATTTTATTAGTTTTTTTGCCAGTTGACTTCTGGGCAGCAGGGATTCAAACATCTCACCAATGAGATTCACTCCTCTGCAGGTAGTATATCTCTTTTAACATGTTTTCATTATGAATTTTAAGGACGGAAACACTAGACATGGGCACAGGCAGAAAATTATTTCGCAGCCTTAATAAACATCTCACATCGTGGTACTAAAGGTGAGCTGTGATGAACATGTCAAACTACTTAAAAGTCCTGTAATGCTCTAAGACCACCACGTGGTCTGCTCCTGCTGTAACACAGGTCACCTAGAATCAGTCTGCTGATGTCTGCCCCACTTCACAACTGAACTCAGAAGCTAATTCCAGCTAAAAGGTGAATGAATTTGGTTCCAGCTACCTGAGACAGATCTCTTCTTCCTGAGACCAGAACATCTCAAGACACCCCTGTTGCACTGTTAGAGAGGAAATGTTTATTCAGGCAGGCAAAATCATGACCCAAATTTTAACGGGAGAAGGATGAAGGCTGTACCTAATTGCCAGCTGAAGTGAGAATAGTTTTTGAGCTCAGTGCACAGCAAGGTCAATGCAAAACCACCTTTTCACGCAAATGCTCCTATCACTGCAGTAGTGCCTTCTTTCCTTTACTCTCATAGTTATGTATATCACTGGAAGGGAGTAAATGCTCCCTGGTGCCCATTCCTTACTGGAAGGGAAGGAGAAAAATAATAATTTTGTCATTTTTACAGCTGGCCCAAATTTCCTGCTAAAAATTTTCCCAATTAAGTATGTAAATTCAATGAAAATGGTGTTTTCTCCAAATAAAAATGTTAACGACTGATTTTTTCCAGAAGAAATGCCGACATGACATTATGCTGTTTGAACTGCTATTTTGTCATGAAATCTCATCTGAGTATATCCAAATAGTAATTTACAGGAGTTTCAGTTCATCAAAAGCAGTAAAGCCAACTAAGAAAAAAGGAGCTGTTTTGGACAGTGAACTGGTTCTTCAACAACATCAATGGCAAATTAACATTCATCACAAGACTGGAACTTTGTTATTGTTATTTCAAGGGATGATGTGAGTATTAGAGAAATAACAGGTTAATATCTATAATGCATAATTCAATGGGCAGGAGGAATATGATAAGGCATAAACAAGTTTCGACTAATTATTAACTAGGTTAACATGACATCGTGTGTGTGTGCACGCGTTGGATGGAGATACTACTCTTACGAAGTATGATGAGTGTGTCATATCTGCAATACTGATTAGTCATCTCTGCTTGCAGACAGACTGAAAGTACTTGCTGTTAAGTGTTTGTACCAATTTAGTCAGTGCATCCTAATTGATTAGGTGGAGAATATTGTCATACAGGACACTGGTGATTCAAATATTGCAGCTCGGTGAATTAATTGTTTGGGTTTTTTTAATCATCTTCTGTTCCCTTGTGTTACAGTAACTTCACCATCTTAAGAAACTAGAGCATGAGCTGGAAAACCATGTCCACAATTTAGCTAGCATTAGCCCAGCATTGCAGCATAGGACTCCTGAATTTCTCCCCACTGCTTTTTGCGTGAAGTTCACAGAATAAATGGCCTTGACAGCTCTCTGAGCCCACCAATAGCTCCTCCATTCATACTTTCTGGTGTTTACCCCACAAAGGTCAAGTGACGTCATGTAGTTGCACTCGGCCTTGCTCATTGTATAGCTGTGTCATCCTTTTCTGCAGTTACTAAGCTAAACCTAAGACCCACAGGCAGCACCACCCTGCGCCCCCCATTCATATCCTGGTGATAGGCCAGACCTAATTCCCTGCCTAGCACCACTATCAGTCAGGAGCTACAACTGGATATAGACCATTACGCTCACAATTTTAAAAACGCTTTCTATTCAGCTTCTGTTAACAGTGTGAGGAAACACAGCAGCAGGTTAGTAGGACATTTTTATATTTCCTATGCCAGAGAAAACACCCACACTTCTACAATATTGTTTCAAAACAACTGGAACATTTTGTTTACAGGAATTCTGCACAAAATGAAGGCAGCAACCCTAAGGATCCTCACAGCTGTGGGTGCCAGAGTCTCTTGCCTTTCCTCTTCCTGACAGCCTTATAGGAGTGAAAAAGAGCCAGATTTTTAAAAATACTGGTAGCTATGGATGAATAAGCAGTCTAAAAGTTTTGAGAGTCTCAAATTTATGCCTGCAAACCAGGAGTCTGAGGGCTTAACCAAAGACACCATTCTGAGGGCTTCCACTTCTTCCGCAAAGAATTTCTAAGTCCTGAGAGCTGCCAGAATCAGGTTCCAGGAAAAGCATTTTTCTTCCTCCCAGTAATGCCTTGCACTTGTCTGAGGCAAGCCATGGCAAGAAGCTGAGGTGTCCCAACTCCAGAGCTGCATCCCAGGAAACAGCTGTCCAGTTCCCTGGGGTCCCCAGCCCTTGGACCACCTGCGCACACGGTCAGCCTACAGTCTAGATCATCATTTTTGCTACATCTATTTAAATAGGAAAACTGCTAGTCGAACTAGCCGAAGATGGCAAATAGTTGCTACTAAGCAGTAAGATCTGTTGATGGTACATAAGGTTGTTTTAAAGGGGTACAACCTTGCTTTTCTTTCAATAGAAAAGCTTTGGATTTGAGCAGACTTCCAGAATATTTAGGACCTTAAGGACTACTTACACTGGTTGAAATCACCTCTGAAAACCCAAGATTTTGTCATGGATGTATTCCAACAGAAGGCCTCCAAATTTAAAAGTGGAAAAGGATGACTGAAGAGGTTTTCTGCAAATTTTATAATCCTTTTCAATGCAGGCAAAATGCTGCAAAAAAATGATTGCTGACCTAATTTTTTGCTTTTCCACACCCTACTGTGTCAGAGCTTGGTAAAGGTCAGGAAAAATTAAAAAAATCCAAAAAACTTCTGTCTAATTTTCAAAACTGAAAGGGACACAGCTGTAGTTTTATTTGGATTAACTCGGCTTTTGCTTTGTCCTAACAAGAATCTGTTCAGAGCAGGACTTAAGACTGCACATCTGCAAAACCCATGCCATAGAGCACAGCTTGTAGACAGTATCATGAGCCTACCTTATTCATGCATGTTATCCATTAACTTCAATGGGACAACTCGTTTTCTAGGTTGATCTGTATTCTCAAATGTTTGCAGAATTTGTGTTAAAAATAGCTATCAAGGGAGAAATAAATTATTAATGAATAATCAGCCTCAATATGCCTTCTGTGCTCCACAAGGAGAGCTGGATTTAAAGATTTAGCCTACCACTCTGCTTGTGGATAAAGTATATCCACGACTGTAACATGCACAAGGACATCCTTTCATAGAAGAAGGATAGAAGGGGGAGGAAAAAAATCCACTTCCTTGCAAAAAAGGAAATAACATTAACACAGATCTTCACTAGTGATTTAATGAGATGTTTGTCCCCTGCACACTAAAGTTTCCTTGTGTGATTATTTCCTATTAACCTCTTTCTCCAGATGAATTTAATGACGACATTATAATTCTAAATGCCTGGAAGGTATACCTAACATCCAGACCAGTTCAGCCTGGAACCAGTATGCACAGGATACTGGAAAATTTTGACACATGTATCTGGTCCAAGATTAATAGAAGAGATAATCCATGGACATTGGCGTTTTCAGAAGAATTGGTAAACAAATTTATTTCAAAACCTGAAAAGCTGGCAGCTTGATGGAAGGGTAGGACAGGAGTCATCTCCACCTTAGTGACCCAGATGGCTTTGCTTATTTCCTTGCCTTCTATTTGTCCATTTAAACACCCTGTCATTGCAAGATTATTTTGCAGCAGAGGAACCTTGGACCTGCCAAGAAAGTAAACGCTGCTCAAACATGCACATTTCCTGAATATTAACAGACCAAAATTTCTGGACATGAGAGAGCAGCATCACACGGCAGACAATAAATGATTACAAAGCACTTATGGATGTCTTCTTTTGTCTCAAAAGATGCAACACTACCTGGCTGGTTGGCATCTCCTGTTAATAGACTGAGAAGCAAGCTGTTGATGCTGGGCCTAGGATTTAGCCACCCAGGCAGACACGACCCAAGCCATGTCATGCAGTGCCTATTACAACAGGACCACATCCCCACCTGACCCTGAGGAGTCTTTCTAACAGGTCATTAGGGAGCTGTGGTTAGACTCCCAGTCCCACGAGGTATCATGCAGATTACCATGGGGTCACAATGGTTTCTCTTCTTTGAAGTGTGGGTGTCAGATATACAAATGTCAACCAACTCTGCATGCCCCTGCAGACTCTCATCCCATCTTGTGACTTAATTCTTTCTTCCCCATCCCCAGATCAGCTTCAGTGACCCAGAATAACGCTGTCCCATGCCATCAGCAGAGGTTAAAATAAAAGGACTGAACTGGTTGCCAAGCAGTCCGTGCTTAGAACTACAGCCCTTATTCTGCATTTGCAAATCACGTAAGAAGTCTACACCAGGACCTAGTTTGGTCTCTAAGTATCATTTTTGTGCATGCAGGTACGTGAATCATACACCCAGAATCATGTCCAATTTTAAAATGGATATTTAGTTCCTGGGATACAAAGTTATTAAGGGGATCTTTGCTATTTATAAGTTCTTTTCTTCAGTCTTCACTGCTAAAGCTGTCCCTCATGAATCCCAGACCCCGGAGGCAAGGGGGAAGGTCTGGAGAGAGGAAGATTTTCCCTCAGTTGAGGACGACTGGGTTAGAGACCACTTGGCCAAGCTGGACATCCCTAAGTCCATGGGCCCTGATGGGATGCACCCGCGAGTGCTGAGAGAGCTGGCAGATGTTATTGCTAGACCACTCTCCATCATCTTTGGAAGGTCATGGGGAACAGGAGAGGTGTCTGAGGACTGGAAGAAGGCTGACATTGCTCCAATCTTCAAAAAGGGCAAGAAGGAGGACCCAGGGAACTACAGGCTGGTTAGTCTCACCTCTGTCCCTGGGAAGGTTATGGAGTGACTTGTTCTGGATGCCATCTCCAAACACGTTGAAGAATAGCAAGTTATTGGAAGTGGTCACCATGGATTCACCAAGGGTAAATCATGCTAGACCAATCTGATAGCCTTCTATGATGTTGTAACTGGTTGGCTGGATGAGGGGAGAGC
>VYXH01009278.1:0-28798 GCA_013397275.1 Burhinus bistriatus | reverse complement strand
CTGTGTCCAGTTCTGGGCTCCCCAGCTCAAGTGGGACAGGCAACTACTGGAGAGAGTCCAGCGTAGGGCAACAAAGATGACTTGGGGATTGGAGCACCTCCGTTATGAGGAAAGGCTGAGAGAGCTGGGACTCTTTAGCCTGGAGAAGAGAAGGCTGAGGGGAGACCTTATTCTTGCTTAATAAGTATCTAAACGGTGGCTTGGAGGAGGATGGAGCCAGACTCTTTTCAGTGGTTCTCAGTGACACGATGAGGGGCAACGGGCACAAGTTGGAACACAGGAAGTTCCATTCAAACATAAGGAAGAACTTCTTTCCGGTGAGGGTGCCAGAGCACTGGAACAGGCTGCCCAGGGAGGTTGTGGAGTCCCCTTGTCTGGAGATTTCCAAGACCCGCCTGGATGTAGTCCTGAGTAATGTGCTCTGGGCATTCCTGCATCAGCAGGGGAGCTGGACTAGATGATCTCTAGAGGTCCCTTCCAACTCTAAAAGATTCCGTGATTCCGTGAGTTTAGCCTTCGTTGTTCCTGAAGAAGAAGAAAATAATAATAATACTGTGAACGCTCAAAGTTTAAAGTTAGAATGAACATTCAAAGAAGTCAAAGTATGCTACAGTTGCACAACTACTTAGAGGTCCTGTGATTTTTGAGTGCACGGAGTCAACACTACAGGGCTGGTACAACCACTTTGCTTACTTCAGGAAGGAGAACAACGAGTTCTTGAAAAGGTGGACTGTTTTTTCCCTCAGTATCAACGGGGCCCTGCACACTGAAATGTCCCCATGTTTGGTGGGTTAAGGACTTCATGCAAGTGGTTCTTAGCAGACATGAACTGCTGAAAACAATCCCATCTGTAAAACTGCACCAATTTGGCAGGCACCAAGCTTCCTCTCCTTACACCATGCGCTGACTGATGGAATACGAATCATAAGAATTAAAGATAGAAAAGATCGATTAGCTCACCTGCCCTTCTACTCCCAGGCCAGTCTTATTCCCTGCCATATATTCAGCACTGCTTGGAAGTCCTTTTATAAAAGTTGCACACAGACGTCCACCAATTCTTTGGCAATGCACAAATTAGAAAACCTTTTTTAATGTGTAGCTTTTGCCTAATTACATGGTATTACCTCCTTGGCATGACCTTGGCAACTTCTCTGTATTTTTAAGTCTTCTTGTTTCCACTTCTGCCACAACATTCCTGCCAAATGCCACAGCAAAGGACCAGATTTGCAAAGGTAGCAGTTTTCAGCATCCTCAAAAATTTTCAAAGTAGCTCTACATAGAACAGTGTGGCTGCTGAGGTGGATGGTGGGCAGCTACTAAAAGGAAAGGCAGAATTACACAAAAGTAGAGTGACAGACTTCTGCTCGTGGAGGCGTGACTGAGGAACAACAGGCTTTCCTGAATGTTGCTACATCTTATGAGTCTGTTTGTGAAATGCTATCGAGAATCTACAAAGAAAATACTGCAAGTCGAAATTTGAGGTTTCATCTTGCTTTTTAAAACCTCCTGTAATGGAAACTGAAAGATTTCTCCAACTGGGCAGTTCTTCTGCATTCTTAAAAGGTCAAATTCATCCATGGGTAATTGTATGTGCTGGGCAGAAGTACGCAGGTAGCTTCCTGATGCAGCCTTTCTGTAGAACGTATTTTCTACTATACTTTCTATCTATTCTACAGACTGAAGTTGCAGGTCCTGCAATAAATATCCCATTTTAGAGCACGCCAGTTGCTCAGTATGCCAAAAGCCCGGTTTAAAAGACCAGACTCCAGATAGCATACTTGTATTCACTACCTTCCTACCTGCGCTCCTTTCCTCCCACTACAGAGGTGATAATGCCATAGAAATTAGAAGCACTTGTGTGTCTTATCATCTGCCCTGAGGTGATTCAGCATTTGACTTACCTGAAATCTTCAGTTGCCTCCATCCTCTTCCTTCATGGAAAATGCTGCCCTACCTGGCACAGAGGAAGGTGAGAAAAAGAAAATCATACTACTCCAGTAGTTATCTCCTAAATTACATGGTGGCCTCAGGATGGGGGGGGAGGGAGGGAGGCTCAGAATGGTGGCTTATCATCTTCTGACAGTGTCAGATCACAGCACACCCGCTAGTGTCAGGAAGCAGTCTGAGCATGAGTAATACACCTCGTTTTGCTGTTACTGATGGTGAGGCTGGAAATGGATGGTGAGCACTCAAATCTTATTTTAATGGGTTAACAGCACATAGTACAGGGTCATAGAATGAGAAAAGTAAAAGACGGGAAAGCCATTTTAGTTCATGTAGTCTTGTCCTAGCTTGTTCCCTAGAACATATTTTCTAGATTGTGGTTGTCTCAAATTGGTTTCTTCTACTTTCTTTGAAGTGTTATATCCAATCTATTATCACCACCAAAGCTCTGTCAATACAGCAGTCATCAGAAGTACCGAGTAGTGCCAGGAATTAAGTTTTATGAAGGATTTTCACTTTTTATCCCTTTGTATGGCCAACAACCCAAAATTTCAAAATTCTTCAGGAAGGAAATTCCAGGATCTGGGGAGAAAAGGGATGTGTTGGAATGGTCAAAACATCTTAAAATCATGCTGTATTAATGTCAATTTTTCAACTGCTACATTGCATTTTGTATATATTATAAGGTATATTGTACACATACTTAAGATGAAAAGTCATTTATTAAACACTGGAGATTTTCAGCTTAAATATTGACCAGGAAATTTTCATATGGCTCAAACATTTTCCTGTAAACTTTTTTTAAGAGATACTCCAGCCAGCAAAATAGCCTTGATTTCTTCAGAATTTTGATATTTACACACTTTTACTGCACATTTTCCTACAGAAAGCTTGTCAGAAATGTAGTCTTGCACATTTCACTTTTGTTTTGTTCAGCCATAGTAAATGCCGGTCTAGATATATGGTAAATAAATTCCTATTTTGTTCCTCTCATGTATACCAAAGTACATACAGTGTATGCCCCTGAGTGAACTCCAGCATGTTCTGAATGTAAGTATAAATATTTTCAAATTCAGCACATGCATAAACCTGTTGCACGCACCTCCTTAAAATAAATTTTATTCAAGAGAGAGAAAAACCCGTCATGTTCTAGTTTAAAAGCAGGGAAGATGCGTGGGAGTGAGTTTTCTAATCAATTCTGAATGGAAGAAAGAGGGACACTCTGCTGTCATTTAGAAGATGCTTGTGCAAAACTGCCTGTAATTTTATAGTTCCACAGAGACTTATCACGGTTCTAAGTATTAAGCAACACTTACATTTTAATAACAATTCCCCAAGGGACTATGACAACTGCTAGGGTTCACAGAAGAACTGCACTATCAGCTGTAAGAAAAGTTCAGCAGTAGCACGGAGTCAAACAGTGCTGATGTGGTAGGGTAGGCTCCACCTTTAATTGTTTATACTTACGATATTATTTTTAAAAGAGTCCAAGAAAATCATATGATCCTGAGACAACAGAGAGAGAGTGTAGTAGGCTTAGAGAAGAAAAATTGCCCAGGGTTTTGTTTTCTCATGTTGTCAGTTCAAGGAAGGACAGTAATGGGCCGTGAACTTTGAAAATGTGTTCAGATTTAAATAGATGAACAACTCTTTTCAGAATTAGGGCTAACATTGAATATTAATCAGATACTGCAGGTTTCCAATTGCTGTATTTCTCTCCACTCCTCCAATGGAGACACTCATTACTGAAAGATCCTCATTGTTATACTTGCTCCCTCTTACCCAGGCAGATACATGGGGAAGATACACAGTGTCTTTATATTTTGCAAAACTAAATAACAAGGCATCAGCACACAACAAATCTTACAGAAAGCTTTGTGTCAAGACACTGCAGAACAAAGCCTTAAAGCTTAGGCTGCTGAGCTACACCAGTATGATCTGCATGCACACCCTGTGCACATGTAAACTAGATTATTGCATATTGTGTTATTTTGATTCATTTGTATTTTGGTAATGATGACAATGTGTTTGGCATGCTCTCACCACACACAGAGAAAAGACAGTTTGAAGACACACACACACACATACACACATGTAGTCTTCTTTCATGCAGTTTGGGCGTGTATTGAAATTGTGGCCTTCCATAATGTATAGCAAGTAAGTAAGCAGCAGCTAACTGTAAGACAAAAAGTAATTCTATCTCACAATAGTCAAACTCAGCAAATGTGGCTTCTCTTTATTAAATTTTGGTTTTCATTACAAAGAAAGCTGGACGATGAAATGAAGACAAGAAAACTGAGAACAGAAGAAAGGAGTTTGTTCCCAGCTGTCACTCTCATCTCAGCATTGGCTCCACCAGTGTTCAGAGTGGCAGCCTGGTTTTATTTTCATGCACTTAAATTATCGTTTTCCTCACTGGCCTGCTGAGGAAAAAGAATTGTGACATTTGTGCAGCAATAATGAAGCAGTGAGATAAATGTCCTCCATTTTCCAGCCATTTGCTGACAGGCTTTCTGAATTAGTGCTAAGGGAATTCACAGTCTCCTGGCCCAGCAGCATCTCTGAGTACTGCGATGCTGTGCAGCAGACCTTGCAGTTCAGCCTCCATACCCTGACACGGTCATAACTCTGGTTTGTGGCATTTTATGGCAATAAACAAATCTTGGCATTCTGTAGCTAGGCCGTAACTTGGAATAGAACTGGGAAGACAACACAACTTTTGTTTAGCATAATTAGTCTGGGATTGGTAGGTAATTCTAGGTAGCTTTTTCCCGGATATTGTGGTAATTAAACAATATTGTTAGACTTCACCGCCAGCTTATAGCTAGAGCCTTGGTGCAAAAAGGCAGGAGTACTCCCAGAACGTTGAATGCCTACATAATTTTATTTGCTAAAAAGAAGCTAAATTCTACTGCCATGGCCAGAATTATTCTAGCTTTGGAATCACATCAAACAAGTCAACACCCCTCTAAAAAGCAGTCTAGAGCAGTTGCAATGAATAAATACAATTCACTTGTGCAAGCCCACTTATTTCAGTGGTACCGACCCAAGCCAGCCCAATACACAAAAAGATTTAGAGCTTGTTTGCCTTCTTTGGGTTACATCAAGATGATGTACTTTATTTTAAGTGCATCATCTGAGCAGGCACGCAGTGACGGCATCCTAATAGCTTTCATTTTACAGTGAGTTAGTGCTTTCAGACAGGGAAGGTTTTCTCTGGTGGCTTCACTTGCTTAGAACAGTGCTGACCTCCATTCACGGTTGCATTTTTCTAGCAGTTGGACACGGGCCATGAAGCAACTAAAAACTGCTGTGCCCCACCTCGGGATCGCACAAGAAAATATTCTGGGAAGCTCTCCTGCCATCTTGTGATCCAATCCTTTTGAACAGCCAGCGCCAGCAAACAGCCACAACCACCATAGGGGCAACTGGTGCTTCAGTCCGATAGTCCGGCAGATGCACTACACACACGGCATGTGTATATTTGACGTGAGGCTGATTGCTGCAGGCTGGCCGCAAGCCAAGCACTGTGCTAGCCAACAGCTGTGACAGCGGCTTTAGTGGCCACAATCACAGGTTCCTCTGTTTCATCTGCAGCTGCCCAGGAAGGAGCACAAGCATGAGGCCAAGGAAAAAGAAGCAGCCTGGGTAGCTGCTTCAGCAAGGACAACACAGAATAGCTTCTTTTTAGCACATTGTTGTTCTGGGAGCAATAAAGAGGCATTATCAGGGAGAAGCAGTTTGTGCTGTAGACCCAGAGCAACCCATGGCTGGAGAAGACAAAGATCCCTGCACTTCAGCAACAGGAACACAGAAGACCTCCTGAAAGCACCTAGAGGCCCTGGAAGTTCATGATGCTCCATTGCTGCCTGCAGGTGCTAACCAGGAGAATGCTGACAGCCTGGCAAGCGGAGCTGTGTTGATGAAGGCGGGCGCATCCCTCGAATCACAGATGGTGCCACTGCCTTGCCCTCAGCATTCCTCAAGATTGCTACTGATTGTTTGGACGCATGGACATTACTGTGTGTTCTTCTATCTTCTTCTGAATCTTCCTGTTTTCTTCCAGCTACTACATCTGACAAAGACTTCCTTATACTGGGAACTGTCCAACAGCCACTAAAGCAGCTGCAGTGTAAGCACAGAGCGTGCCTTTGGGAAACAGTGATCCCTGGTGCGCAATATCAACATCAGAATCCAACTCTGATGTGTTGGCAGTGATACTGTCTGGAGCAGTACAGGAAGGATTGCAGAGAGAGAAAGACACCAATTTTCCACGCAGTCCGAGCACACTAGGAGAGGCCACCTCCTAAGGGAGAATTGATGAAGATACAGTATCAGGTATGTCTCACATAGACACACAGACATTCATTTGGCAAAAGAGGCTTTGACTAACATATTGAGTTACTTGTCCTAGCTTGTGGGATATGACACCACCAGCCAAGGCCCACGCTCTCCTGGACGCATGCTTTGCTGCACACGCAGTGTGCGTTATTGAAGGTACAGTGGTATGAGACACACCTACTCACAAGAAGGTCATAAGTGTACCTTTGCTATGTGATCTATTTAAGCATTTTGGCCTATTGGCTCAAAGAAATGGTGGCTAGTCTCTGTGGAATACCTCCACAAATGCTTTGTGAAATGGTATTTTCTTAATGGAAGAAGAGCTCTCTCTGGCCTGTCAAAGGGAAATCCTCACCAAAATTCACTGCCCTACAGCACCAGCCCTTGTACTGGTCCTTTGCAGAGCTGCAGGAAATATCTTGCCAGACCCTAAGTTTGCTGAACACTTCCCAGTATCCGGGTCTGTGAAGACTGCCTGGATACACCTCTGATTTGGTATTTTCTTTGAAGCACTGTACCATATAGCTTCACCCTGATTCACATTGTTTTTCCACTCTCTCATTGCCTCCAGTCTCTCACTTTTCATGGTATGAAGAAGGAAGGTTCATTTAGTGGAACAATGTCAATGTACAAGATAAATATTTCTAAGTAAAGAAAATGCAAATGCAAACCTGATTCATATTTAGCAACAGGGATATTTCTTAGCTGCTTCAGTACTCTTTGCCTATAATCTATCAGCTGGGCCTAGATGTCACAGTGGGGAGAAGGGTTTCTATATGTCATGACTGTATCGTGGGACTCTGGATCCTTTGAGGGAGCCTAGGTGAACACCCAGCTGCATGGCAATGCCGCGTCAGGATGAAATACAGCCCACAGCATCCCCTGCGTCCTGCTTTCCACACAAGGGAAACCCAAGCACAGAGGCCAGAATGAAATCATAGCACTGTCCAAGAGCTCCACTGACCTAGGTCACCATAGGGTCAGGACCTGGGAGGTAGACCCCAAGGACATTTGCTCTGCTGGGTAAACATAACCTCCATTAACGCTGCCTTCCTGTGTAGCGTCTTCAGCTCAGAATGGCACCCCTTCCACCCAGACTGTCCACTCTGCAGTCTCTGCATCCAGGTGGGAAATCCAATACACTTACCACTGAGCGTGTATGCTCTGAAGCAGTATCAGATGCCGAAAGTGATCACACATAATATATTATTAACATAGAAGAAAGAAACCTGTTGCTTTTCCTGACAATGCCTCTTCTTTTTCCCAGCTGTTACTGGAGTTTGAGTGTCACAGGTTCTTATGGGCAGCTGTTCCTTACGTACAGGGACGTGCGGATGAGGGAACTTCAAGTTAATGTAAAGGCAGTCAAACACCAAAGATGAAGAAGTAGAAGAGCAACAAGAAAGCATGCATTGTTAGTTCATTTATCCACAAGATCTGCTTCTGCAATGCCTTTCCAGTTCTCTGATTATAGCAATTTTCCTTCTTCAGCAATTCCTAGGTTTCTGCCTCCTTGCTCTGCTGCCTTTTTCATTGTCCTCCATATGTAACCCCTCCAAATCCAATTCTCTCTCCTTCATTTCATCCAGCTCACATAGGTTACCAAACATTTGTTTGCAGATGTTGTGCAGTGTTTAGCAGCAGTGTTCCAGGAAAGCTCTGATGCACTTTGAATGCAAATTTTCTGCTGCTCATCATTCAGATTTTACGACAGCAAAGGCAAAGACAAAAACCAGCAATACAGCAACTGGCACTTACGTTAAACTAGGCAAATATGCTGCCTATATGCAGCTTGATTTATTACTAAGTAAATTCAATGTGCACAAAAGTCCCCAGGTACAATGTTGATCCACAAAGTTAATCTTTCCTTGTTGTGCTGTCCATGCTGCTAGGACCTGGTCATGCAGCACTGAAATCAACTGAAAGTATTTATTAAGAGTTAATGAAGACCAAATTCTATCACAAAATTTTTCTTGTACAATTGAAAAGGAGCTCAAACATAAATGCAGACCTACAAACCCATTTGAAATTAATCACGACTTTGCACATAAATCAGCTGTCATGGTATTTGCACATACTGTCATAGTAACTATCCAGCCGACAACAGCATCACCCACAGATTTTTAACCAATTCACATCAAACACATGTTGCCCGTGTCATTGTTAATGTCCCTGGCCTACAGACATCCCTGAAAATTCCACTCCTCTCTTCCAGACTAAAATTAGCTACAGATGTCTCCCAATTTATTTTTTGCTCAGTGAATGCCATATATTGTAAGGGAAAAATATACTGTATTGGACAACATATCACAAAGCATCTATATTGCTTCATTGATGAAGAGCCTTCCCAGATGATGATGAGAAGCTTTAATAGCTTGGCAGAGGCACTGATAGACACGTGGAACAAAAGGGTGGGTAGGCGAGCCATTCTCCAGCACCCCATTGCAGATAACTCCAAGTCCTCCTGTATATCGGCTGTGCGTCTCTGAGCTATGCATTTGTACTAAGCATTTTATCTACATGGAGAAATTATGGGTCAAACAGTGTTAGTATAGTTATCTCACTAGAGCTGTATCAGCATAAATCCTTGCATGAACACTCTCCTTCCCAAGTAAGACAGCTCACATGGGAATTTATTCCAGCATAACTATAGCACTATAATTAGATCAATATAGTTCTACTGGTAAAAATTCCCATCTAGAAAGTGCTGTCAAAATTACTAGAAGAAACAATACCACTTCACCTTCATTTGTTCAGCCACATTTCTTCACTGCTATTTTTGTATATAGGGAAAGGAAAATAAATTTATTCTCTCTATAATGCAGAAGGGAGAATTTTTTACATTGTCTGGTATTGTATCTTTTTCTGTATCAACAGAAATTGCTATAAAACTTCATATCAAGCATATGGTAGTATAATGTAACTCAGAACCCAGAGAATCAAAAGGCAATACAGACCCCCAAAAAGACTCAGTAGAGCTCGGTGAGCTACGATTAAGGGGGAAAATGGCAAATTTCCCATTCGTGCTAATTAAATGTAATCACAGCTGACAAGTAACTGTTCCCCCCAGGGGCTTACTGAATCTGTTTGAAAGCTCTAATTCCAGATTAAATCAAAGTACAGACAGTTCCAAAAGGCATCAGAGATAGCATGGTCACTACTGGAATATTAAAATATAACAACAACCACCTGATACAAATCAACTTATTTCTTATCTGGCCAGTTCTTGTCATGATGAAAATCCCTGTTTATCCCAGTTCAATACCATTCTCCTCCTCTGCCTGCACTCAGTAATTTGCTCCTTTCTCCACAGCCAGCAGCAAACTGTGGAGGTGGAACAATGAACTCTTTCACGGCAAGAAAGAGAAGAAAATAAACCCCCTTTCACTGGACCCCTTTTGCTCTTGGTCTCTCTGTTTTCCTGAGACAATGGCTGCCTAAGCATTTTCAAAAAGGAGAAGCCTAAAGATTATTAAAGCTATAATGGTCACAGAGGACACCCTTTTCATAGCACATCTCTTACCTATACAGTTTCAACATTCAGAGAGCTAGATCCTTATCAAACTATAAGCAGGCACCCGCTTGTAAGTGCTGGAGGATCTTTGCAAGCACTCGCGGTTTGACACCATCTCTCCTTGTAGGCTATGAGACCTCCATGCTGCAAGTCGCTGCAGTGGGACAGGCATGTATGCCCCTGATGTGGACGGTGGACAGGCTAACGAAGGTGCAGTACCCTGCCACGGTGGATTGCAGGTTTCAGGAGTGAAGCCAGCACTCCTCACCTCCGTGCACGCATGGGAAAGCCAGCATAGCCCTGTTGCACAGTGTAGGTGTTTAGTGGAGTGATGCACCCATCAGATGTGCCGCAGCGGCACAGTGCAGGCAGCAGGCTGGGCAGAGCTCCTCCTCATGCCACAGCACAGTCCATTGGCTTGGCTTGCCAGACCCACTCCAGTGCTGTCGCCGTCATCATAAAACACCCCCAGTCAACGTAAGTCTATGTTGGCAAAACTATAAAGCAGGGACCAAGACAAGCACTGAGGTTCCCCAAAGCCGCTAGTTATCTCCCTTTAAGACACTACCCTAATAATTAGTAGAATCAGTGGAGCTCGTGGTGGGTAAAGGAGTTTGCCCATGTGGAGCAACTTGTGACACTGGAGCTGCACCAAGAGGTCAAATAATGATTTCCATAAGGATCCCAACAGAAGCTTATGGTTTTAATTACAACTGGTGGAGCTGAAATCTGTATTCCATCCTCTCAACCCAAAGACCTTCTTCCATGAGATTTTGATTTTAAAAATATGTTCTTATTGTTCCTCTGAGTTTTTTCAAATGCCTGCCGTTCTTTAAGAAGAGTGTCTTAGGTTCTCCAAGGGCTTTGTTTAAATATTAATTGATTTTCTCCTGCAACATATTCTTTTCATTAGAAAAATACTTTGTCATTTACTACATGGTCTGGGTCCTCTGAGAAGTTCAGCAGCTCCTGAAAAGTGTGTGTGCTTAGCTCCTCATAGGGGAGGGTCAAGACAGCATCCCTCGAAGAGCACCCAGAGGGAACTGGGAAAAGGTTGAATGCAATTGGCATCCAACTGAAAAACTTATGAATAGCTGCCGTGAGAACAAACGCTGTGTTCACTGGCAAAACTAACTGAAACTAATCCAGCATTATGGGCCTGCAACTTTGATTTTTCTTGGAGCATCTTCACATTTATATTGAGCCTCCCAGACTGGAAAAGGAGAGGAAAAGGGAGAGTGTTATATGTCATCCAGAAAGAGAGGCTGGTAGCCCAGGCTGCTTTACACATCTCTGGTTTTGCTGTTTAGCATTTTAGGAAACTTAAGTCTCTTGGGCTTCTACGGCTGACAGTCACTCCTTCAGTTCAAATAGATGAGAAAAGTGTTAGGATTCCTTATCTCTGCTAAGGGACCATATGAAAGGTAGTCAGTACAGCTCAAGAAGATGACTTCTTGAGCTTAAGGGGTGACTTCTTTTTTTAAAATCTCAGGAACTTCCATCCCCACACTTCTGCTTCCTCCACACCATAAGAAAACCCTGATGCAAGAGAAAAGTTAACAACGCAAAGTCAAACACTGAAAGGTTCATAAAAGTTAGCATAACAATAGGCAAAATTTTGAGCAGAAAAAAATGTATGCAATATAATTAAAGCTGGTAGCATAATGCATAACTTCAAGGGGCCTGAACTAAAGCTGCCTCAGCAACTCCAACTTTTAAATACTACATTTCACAATGTTCACGTTTCTTTCTCAGAGGTTTCTGGATCTTGATATATCCACTGTCAGCTTTGCTTGTGGCTGTATGGAAAACATATTTTTTTTAAAAACCCGACTTCAAAGACAACCTTGAAAAGCATGGATTTTTAAAATACTGTAATTAACTTTTGTATGGAAAAAAGAAAGTAGCAACTTATATTAATTTCCAAAGTTCTATGAAGTCTGCCTGTTCCTAAAGTCAAGGAAAACGTTATGGTTACAGTGACCATGAAAAGGTACACTGACTAGCACTCACTTTTGAATTTCATAAAATAACCACAAAACCTTCTTCCTAGAAGACATACATCATAACTCCCAGTTCTTACGCTGAAAACCTAGTCTAGCTGCTGGTATTTGGGAGCCACAGCATTTCCAGTACAAGAACTTCTCCTGTAAGCTCTGATCTTATTTTGCAAAATTCTGCTGTGACTATGAATTGCTATTGCTAAACAACACCAGAAGCTCCTCACAAATGTACCAGCATGTTCTCTCTTTTCTGCAGAGGTGATTGTGCACAAGGCTCCGCAACTCAGCAAAGGGAGTCTGCTAAACTAAAGATGGGTGATTCTCTGTGATGCACATCCAACACAGATTCACAAGCATATATCCAGCTCCTTGGTTCCTACTACTCCCAAATTCAGGAAATTTGCTTAACAATCCTTGTTTCCACCTTTGGGATTTGCTAGCCTGGTTGTTGGTTAAACTGTAAGATGCAGAGATCCTATTAATCCATAATGACATAATATTTCCCATTAAGTTACTCAGCAAAAAGGGAGAACTGTCTGACTCACAAACTGGACATTGCCACCATTGATGGATCTTAAAAAAACCCAGGTCATCCTGAAATACTTTGAAAGCTTCTAAAACAAGTGCAAGACCAAAGGTCACAAGGTCAGCATGCCTGAGTGTTACTACAGTATTTTGTCACTTGTCACTGGTTTGGAAAGGCTTGTTTTAACAGTGGGATAATTTCAGGCATGCAATGTGACTTCTTCAAGATAACCTTTTAATCTCATGAGCTTGATTTCTTGCAGTATAAAGTAGCTTAAAATAAAATAGAATAGCAGACTTTCAATGATTAGATCAAGCTGCAAGCTTCTCTAATGAGCAACAACTTTTTCCTCTAACGTGCTAGGTTTATACAGAAGACTGAATTTTGTGTTGTTTTAATGACAGCAAAATTCCAAAAAAATAACTGCAGGTCATATCCCAAATCCCAATGTCCCAGTTAGAAAAAAATTAGCATCAGGGTCACTGGAAACTGAAAAAGCATGAAAATTAGAAAGTGTTCATGTAACCTCAGGAAAAGCAGACAAAAAAATCTTCAGTGAAACACTGGAGCTCCTGAGCTGAGGGAAACTGATGAAGATGGTGCACAGAAAAATTTCAGAAAAATCAAAATTGTTACTAGCAGATGCTAAGATTCTTCAGTGGGTGATAAACACTAAGATACATCTCCTGTCCATTCCCTCAACCAGTAAGAGTTCTTCTTATATCAGACATGAATCAATGTGTGGATTAATCGTGTCACAATCCCCAAAGTTAGAATATGCTGTAAGGCTTCACCAAAGTTTTTCCTTTCAGTAATATAAGCAGCACCGTGTTGTCCCAAAACTCCTGGGATCATTTACCCGGTGTGCAAGCAAATAACACACAGAGTCGAGGTATTAGCTATTTATTAGCAGTTCTGCACAGAAAAGCATGCTAGGGGGTATCTCCACAAAGCTAGCACACCCAGCATTAACACAATCATTCATTTATACGTTGTAAATTAGCATAGTTAACATATTCATTGCTTATCAACTTCTTACAGGTGATCATAATTCCTTATCTTGAAGCTGATTGGTGTAAAATGTCCTCGTTTTCAATTAAAGGTACAGTGTTACTTAATTTTACTGCGCAGGCTCAGTGGGTGGGAGTCTTGAAGCAGAGTGGGTATCCTAACTTCTAGAGGAGTCAAGTTCACCTTAAGGACACATTTCATGCAGTATAGCCAAGTTTCTTGGGCAATCAGCCCACTGGAATTTCTGCTATCTGGTTTTAGGTCCGGTTGTTCCTTCTACCCCATTGTCTTGTCAAGAATCATGTACCCAGAGATACAATCATTGAGGTTTCAGTATCAATTGTATTTGAATATTGAATAAATTGAATATTTAAAACAAAACAAAACAAAAGATTGTCATCTTTGGAGATGTAGGTGAAAATCAACACATTAAAATCTGCAGTTTTAGATACTCCAAAATTTAATCTGGCCTAGTAAATTGCATCGCATATCAGACATACAGTGACTCACAGTAATTACAGACATGTAAACAGAAACAGAGACTCTTTGCAAATAGGTTGCACATCAAAGACGAATATAAAACTTTGCAGCTGGTTTGTTCTTATCATTTGACTCTTTTGGGACTCAGTTAAATGCACATTTCAACAACACTGGTTTCTACAGAGATCACCCACAGGATCATTTCTGCCACGAGCCTCTGTGAGCCACCAGATAACTCCGCCAATTGCCAGGGTGTGACCAGAGCCCCATTTGGCCCTTTTGTCACCCTTGCATTACCATGCAATAGGTTCGCGTCCCCTGTGCTCCACCTACACACTGATACCCTGTTAGTGTGATGTAATTTAATATTATTCCGACAACAAAAAGACAAAGAGAGAGGCATTTTTACACTCCACAGTTAAAAGAAGGAATAGTTAGATATACTACAGTGGCAATGGGGACAGGGCTTCACATCCAGGGCTAAAAGCAGGAAAAGAAGGGACGATGACAAACCTGCCCAAAAGGCATTTCAGATGTGAGAGTAATAAGGAGTTGTACCTTTTCTTGTGCCTAGCAGGTCGAGGGAGGTGATTCTGCCTCTCTATTCTGCTCGTCAGACCCCATCTGCAGCAGTGCGTCCAGCTCTGGAGCCCCCAACATACGAAGGACACGCACCTGTTGGAGTGGGTCCAGAGGAGGCCACAAAGGTGATCAGAGGGCTGGAGCACCTCTCCTGTGAGGACAGGCTGAGAGTGTTGGCATTGTTCAGCCCGGAGAACAGAAGGCTCCAGGGAGACCTTCCAGTATCTGAAAGGGGCCTACAAGAAATCTGGAGAGGGACATTTTACAAGGGCATGTAGTGATAGGATGAGGGATAGTGGCTTCAAACTGGAAGAGGGAAGATTTAGATTAGATCTCAGGAAGAAATTTTTCACTCTGAGGGTAGTGAGACACCGGCACAGGTTGCCCAGGGAAGCTGTGGATGCCCCATCCCTGGAAGTGTTCAAGGCCAGGTTGGATGAGGCTTTAAGCAATTTGGTCTAGTAGGAGGTGTCCTTGCCCATGGCAGGGGGGTTAGAACTAGATGATCTTTAAGGTCACTTCCAACCTAAACCATTCTATGATTCTATGATTCTCCAAAATATAACAGCAGGTACAAGGTAGGGAGGAGAAATCAAGCAATATTGCCATACAAAATCCACTGCCTACACTGCGAGAATTAATTTGAAATTTTGATTAGGGGGAGAGGAGCAAGCATAGTCTCCAGAAACTGGTACCAGGTAAAATACTACCCAAATGCAAACAAACACAGCCCACTGGGCTCTGCATAACTCTCCTCTGCAGTTTCGAGCCTGTAACCAGCCAGCGGTCCATTCATTTCATTTAACAAAAGCCAAGATTCATGACTGTAACCTCCCCAAAGTCACTAACCCACCAGCCTGGCACAAGTACTTACAAGCATGCTTAATTTTACAGTTGAAATGAGCAGAGTCCTTGCAGAAAGGAGAGACAGGAGCCAGAAGTGTGGAAAGCCTTCCACCACCCTCCTGCCCAAATCTGGACACGAGAAAAGGCAGCAGCATGCACACAAGCAAACTCTTTGTCTGCTTGTGTTCCTCGAGCACACCCCAGCACCACTATGAAACAGCTACAAGCTGGAAGGCCACTCAGTGCATTCACATTCATCTGCTCGGCCAGGAGTCAGGCCAGCAGCACTCACTGATTCCTGGCTGTTTAATAGCAGCACCAAGGCAGTCAGAGAAAACTGAATACTGGTGATGGGCTTGAATAGTGCGCTGGCTCCCTCTTTATAAAGGGAATGGTAAATTAAATCAATTTAGCAAAACTACAAGACTTTAGTTTGTAAAACTACATGACTTTAATTTGATGCGGCTGGTTTTTAATTTTAGAGTATTTCTGCTAATGGCTGCAGGGCTGCTCTAAAGCCCAAGTAGAGAGCCTTCCTACCAGTACAAATGAAAACAAGTACACTGAAAGTGTGGGCTAAATGGCAGGTTTGCTGTGGTGTCTCTATCACAGGAGTGGGACACAGACAGCCTTAGCGTGACCCTCTACTACGGAGGATTGCATCACTGTGAGAAGACTGAGAAAGATGATGAAAAGATAAGAAGCAGACGGGGAAGTAAGGTTCTGGCCACCATGTGCAAAGTGGGGCAGGAATCCTGGGTAGGCCACAGCCAACACGAGAAGGCAGGCAACAGAGCCATGCTTTAGCTCGGCACTGCCTTTGCATGATCCTATTTTCAGTAAAGGTTTACAGGAGAGACATCTTAGAAAATCTCCATATATAGCACCAATGAAAAGCTTCTGGTACACTCCCAAATAGAGAGGTCTCGAGTCACTTGGGCTGTTCTCAGGACCTCCACAGAAATATCACTGGTATCATATCTGAAACCTTTCCCAACTTACCCCATCCCTATTTCTCATGAACTAGGCTCATCAAATATAGACCCAGGCTAGAAACCTAAAAGAGGATTTATTTTCAATTCAGTGTAGCTCAGTCAATACAGCTTAGCATCTTTGAGAGGCACTAAAGCCTACACTGAAATAAAGCCAACTGAGGTGGTTAGGCTGTGAGTAAGCAAACACCATGAGGATTTTCCCATTGTGTTGTTGAGCAAACACAGAGGAAGAGATGCTCAGGCAGGACCTTCTCTGTTGCTCCTATAATACTGTCTTGCCGGCAGTGTAAATCAAATCTCCAGCAGCCAGTCACCAAAAGGCTGACCTGAACGGATTCACTCGTGGCCTCACCAGCCATGGGCAATCCCCTGCTTGTGCCCTGGCTAGCAGCAGGGTGTACCTGCATAGGAGAAAAGGTCTGGTCACTCTCTCCTGTCCTTTTGCCAAAGGACAGAGTCCCAGAACCTGAATTTACCGCAGAAGAAACCAATGTAACTCCACACAGCGCTTCCGTTAATTTTTCTGTGCAGAGGGAAGTGAATGATGCCCAATACTCAGCCACAAGACTTTCTAAGTGTCTGCTGGAAGGGCAAGGTGAGATATTATGACCAAGAAGTTCACATCAGTGTTGTTTTCCACAGGAATTGCTCTGACAGGCTGAAACTACAAGTAAGGGTTACACTAAGAAAATCTGTAGCTAGAATTTCTATAGATTTTGTATTTTCCTTTCATTACTCCAGTTTCATTACTTTATATTCTTTTATAATTTTATCAGTAATGACCTGAATGCTTGCTGCACTTAGACTAACAATCTTCAAAATGTTCTGGGACAGAGAGCTCAAATGTAGAGAGTAAACACATTGTTTCCTTTAATAACAAAACATTCGTATTTTCCCCAGGGTATAGCAAACAGAAGCAGAGAACGACAAAACACAGATTATAATCTCTTCATGGTTCAGATGCCCTGATGCCCTGAGACTGTTAATGTGATTTTCTATGCTTTGGCATCTTTGCACCCTTGGTACCTTCCTTTGGAAGAAGTACTTACCTTCCTTACCTGTTAGCCATAAAATCAGCTTCCCCGAAAGAGAACAACTGGTATTTGGTATCTTCTGCTCACAGATATTTCCAGACGGCCTGGTTAGGCTCAGTAAATGCTGTGTTTATCTGTCTTTGGCCCTCTTCTGTTGTCCTAATCGCAAGTATGCAACGCTTAACACTGTTTATGTTTTGCTCCGCTACAGTCAGTGAGAGTTTCACCATCAATTACAAAAGGAGTCAAGTTACATATATGATAATACACCAGCCCTAATTGCACTCCTCCATCGGCTGTCATCTTCTATATTTATTTCTTAATCCCAGTTACATCATTTTAATGACTTTGGGGCCATCATTTTGAGACTGATGACAATCACATTTATGTTTCTTTCAGTTCTTCAAATGACTCAGCCGATTTCCTAAGCGCACCCCTTACCACCCACCCAGCTTTGATCTCATCAATACTTGGCTGCAATTCCACTTTTCTCCTTGTAGCTCCAATATTGATGAGTATGCAGGTCAACTAACTGGCCTATGTACTTTGTGCCTCAAGTGAAGCGGGCCCCCAAACTGAATCCTGGATCTCAGTGCATCATCCCAGTTTGCAGCTGATGAGTGGCCCTGGGGAAGAAACAGAAAGTGGCAGATATGACCTGCTAGGTGGCGTTTAGGCAAGTACAGATGTTTAATTAGTGCGTTTACTGGCAGACTCCCAGTCTGCCTGCATGCACTGCCTCAGTAGCCCAGGGGTGCCCAGGTTCCACATCTGATCTCCCTTCCCCATGGTGAGCCCATCCCACACGGCAGCACTTGCACTCAACTCTTTTTTGTCAAAGATTGTGCTTTTCCACTGACATAAGGAAAGCACTTTTGATCTCAAATGGTTCGTTAATTTTCAAAGGACATAGGAAGAAGGTTAAGATTGCAAAGTGAATCAAAACAAATTACAAGATGCCAGTGTTGATATTGTCTGCAAACAGCTTACAATGCAGACATCTCTACCTTTGCCAGATTTCCCTTACACAAAGTTCAAAAGTTATACTGACAAATCACTCCTGTTCCAGCAAAGTACCTATGGCACCAGTGTAATAAAACCTCTCCCCTATTCCTCGTACAAATGAAAGAAGCCACATTGATGAAAACATAGTTCTGTCATTGTAAAAGTGCTGGCACCAGGAGAGTCTGTAGCACATAGCCAGTCTGAGACAACATCGCCAAGACACATCTGTAGCATACACTTCCCCCACAGTTACCTAACCCCTAACTTGGCTAAGAGGCAGCTGAAAAATAGGGTCTCAGCATTAGCAGTTGTACCTGCAGGGCTGATTAACAGGGTGTCTACGTTAATATCCACCAGCTGTTTTTATCACTTTCTGTGGACTGGAGCAGTGAAAAATTCCCAAGTATAAAGCTATCAGTTTTAAAAAAGAAAGATGACACAAATATAAATTTACATTATTAGTTATACTTTAGACATAACTTTCTTTTTTGCTAGTGAAATCAGACTTCATGGAGCGCTTTCATACTCTATATTTATCTTTGTTTCATATTTTATGGGCTATAGTAATCATTTTCTTCAAAACATTGCTCATAGGTGTATTGCCTTTGTCTTGCAAAAGCTGGTTCCTTTGTAGCAATGGGAAGAAAAGAAATGTTTTCAATATTAAACTACACTCTTGGGTGTAGTTATGCTCTACTGTGCTTTTCAAATGTTGAAGTGATAAATCAATTGAAGGAGACAGATGTTGGTGAGATAACCCACCTCCTTCAACAAATAGCTTGACTAGTAGGAGAAAAGGAAAGAAACCAGGCTAACAAGATGACATTCAATTACTTGCTGAAAACTGACCACTTAAGAAAGGTAACTGACCACTGGATCTCTTCCCAGGAAAAAAAAATAAATTAGTTTCTCTTACGTGTGCCTAGTTGAAAAGGCGGCTTTCTTCAATGTGTACAAAAGAACCTGGCACAGCTTCTTTCTGATGAGAGACCAATGGCAGAGTGGAGGTCTTGAGAAAAAGCACTGTGAATGTTCTTGAAATGTCATTACCATGACCTTGTGGACACAGAATTGGATAGACGAGCAAGGATCGCAATTTCCACAGGACTGAGAATCCAAAGCCTCAAGAGTTCAGTGCAATCTGACAAATTTTAGTAAACTCCTCGGTGGCTATCTAGCTTTAAAATCTGCCTTAGTCATAAACTGTGGGACTTAAAGAATAAAATATGATGCTAAAACCAGAGGGTAATAGGAAAGTTATCAAGAGTGGAAACCCAACAGAAGGAACAATGCTAAAAAATCAAAAGTGCATAAAACAGGTAAATTAAGCCTAACAGGATGGAAAAATAGGTAAGATGAATAGTTCCTGAAGTTCTGATAAATCATATATTTTCCCATATGGGTAAATCTTTATGGCATAGCTTTTTTTAGTATTATTAATTTTTCTTATTATTTATTATATTACCATGGTTATTATTGATGATATTGATATTTATGTTGATATTATTATTATTATTATTATTATTACTACTACTACTACTACTACTACTACTACTACTACTACTACTACTACAACATTTTATTGTTGGAGTGCTTATTTCACCAAAAGCCAAGAGGCATTTTCAGGCCTATGATGACAGACTATGCAAGACGACTCATAGGGCACAGTGAATGAAGCCAGAGTTCCTGGGCAGGTATCACTGGCGTTGCTCAGGATAGGCCTGGAAATCTCCCTTAGTACTTACAGATTGAATGCCAGCTCTCAAAGCACATTGTCCTGGCCTCTGCAGCTTTCAACCTCCAGATTATCAAGCGATCAAAATTACTCAGTGGCAAAGTAACTAAACTGTCCAGACTCTGCCAATCAGCACGGTAAAAATAGCGATCCAATGCCACAAAGGGACTCATTAATGTCAGTAAATTTGCTTCTCAGGATTGTGCAATGTCTAGAAACAGATTTAACCGAGTTTGCATGAACTAGCATGGATGGGCTAGGCTAACCTTTTACAAGAAGGAGTACTGTGAGCGCTGAAGCAGTCTGCGAGGGACTAAACAAACGGCAGGGCACTAAGGCTCCTGGGGTCCTTCTTTGATTCTCCCACTGTCATAATATGTGTCCTTGTCCCAGTATCTTAGGTCAACATGTTCAACTAAAGCGAGGTACATAAATCCATATTTAGGGATTGACCTGCTTTCTAGAAGCATTCAGTTCAGCGTAATTCCCGCTTTGATCCCAGTACAGCATGCCCTCTTCAGCTGAAGGGAGAAATGCACCTTCTCCCTAGCAGCTGGGGCTTTCTAAAAGAAGACATGAATGCAATGAGATAATCAGCAGACTATGCATTTTATGTATCAATATTACAGACCGATGTTGTCATCACTGGATTTTTTTATTATTTCAGATTAAAATGCAAGGGAGCATCTGCATTCCCTTCTGTATCATCATTGTCTTATATTCAAGCCCAGGTAAACACTATCTTTATTCTTTTATAAACAAATCCTCTTTGTTATTTTATTTGTAGTAAGACTACCAAAGGGAAAAGCGGAAGTTAGAAATTGTTGCCCTCAGATACCTGGAAGGGGTCAGGTGTGCACAGACAAAGAGATCTCCTAGTGCTGAGAAACGAAGAAGCAGGTAGCATGAAGTTTTCTCTAGGCTTGTGGTGCCTTTGGAGTGGAATGAAGGAAATGCTTTCTCAGATTTGCTAACTTCAGGTATTCATCATGTTTCAAACTGCATTCTCGGCAGCGTTTGCGTGCTTTTTCCAAAAGTATCTTATTTCTGTAAATGAAACATGAATGAAAAACTGACATCTTAATGAAAATTACCTGCATTTGTTTACACTTACAAGGCTTTTGAAGGAGACTAAGTTACAGAGAGTTTAAAGACTTGCTAAAACAAGCAGACAGATACTTATGAAAAGAGTCTGAGGCGAATGGTCTGTGAGTGAAAGATCTTTATGAATGTTTTTAAATTCACAACTGAAGTAAACATCTTCTGTGGCTCCACAGCAAGAACACTGGACTGGCATGCAAAGAATTCATTTGCAGAAGCCCACACTGGCCACTACATGAAACCAGCAGCTGTGGAAATTAGACTAATACACATCTTGGTTTTCCTGAGTTGCTACGTACCTCTTAAAAGTCACTTAAGTCAAGATTTTCAAAAGCTTTCAGAAGTTTTGGCTAGATGCATCTCTAGGTGTCATACCTTTAATACCTTGAAGGACACATCAGGCTCGTGTTCAAGGTGTGGCTTACAGGAACTTTGCCAAATCATCTTCTTTAAAGGATATCTCAGTCTGGGTACACACTAGACTGCTGGCTTCTCTGGAGAAGTAGTGTTTTAATGGGACAGTAGTCTTAGTCTGTCTGAGTCACAGCAGAAATGCTAGGGGATACAATGGAGACATATTAGCTTTATGGAGTGCTTGCAAATCTCGTGCTGCCTATAAATTTGGTGTTATCAGTCAATGAAACTCTACTAATGAGTAACTATATGGTTACAGGTCACCTTAAAATTGCAATAGGTGCTACCATGCCATTTCACATACATGCATACACTACAGCATTTTGAAGTACTATAACTGCATCTTCCACATGCCACAGAACATTTTAAAAATCCAGAATAATAAGCGGGATCTCAGAACAGTGTTAGCATTTTAGTTAAAAAGGATGCATGTATGCTTTCTGTTTCACCAAGCAACTTTTATACCAATGCTTTCTGAAGGCAATATGCTTTACACAACATACACCAAATTTTCAGTTAGTCTTTAGTGTCCCAGAAGAGCAGTTTAACAAAAAAAAACAACCCTAATTTGCAGAGAGAAATTACATGTGTAACGATCACTTTTCATCCAGTTTTGCAGGCATGCATGTATTTGTGGAAATAATTTTTAGACACATGAGAATTGAACCAAAGCTCAAAAAACTGCTTTCAAGTTCCACATGCTGAAGTAGTCTCTCCTCAGGGGAAAGATGCAAAGAAAAGCAAGGGTGTATCAGAACAGAAAATCAGCCCCCACCTTGTTACTTCTCTCAAAACATGTATTGTTTCTATTTAAATGTATAGCCACCTGAAGTGTCTGAACATTTTTCGTGTTTATTTATTTAGTGTCTTTTGAGAACACATAAATATTGCTTTTAAACTATTTGTTTTCCTTTGAAGTCAAACTGTATTTAGTAGTTTACTTTGTGTAACAATTACTATTTTCTTTGGTCTACAAATTACATGGATTGTTCTTCACTCATATCTAGCTCTGAGATCCAAATAAAACTGTAAATAACACATAACACACAATGTAAGTAATGCTATAAAAAATATAATCATATAAATAGCTCTTAGAATCAGGGGCTATCAATAGCTTATCCCACAAAAGGTATCTTTTACTCTCAGTGAAAAGCTAGCATAATTCCTATCCTTCAGTTAAGCGCTGTTGAAAACTTCAGCAGGGATCAAATTGAATTTCAAAGACCAATAACTGACTAATGCTTCGCATGATCTATAGTCTTCTGAAGTTAGCAGAGTTCAGTCTTATTCCTGTTAATGCAGAACATTTTCGTCCTGATATGCAAGTTTCACCTATGCCTTTAAAACTCCAGCCTTTTAAATGCTCCATACTAGTCATAAAATAAATTTGGCGTCTATACACCCAACACCCTGGAAACCCGTTCATTACAGCTTTGCTGGTATTGCATGAGTTTCCATATGGCAGCAGATATAAAGCTTTTTCCTTTCTGTTTCATTGATCTGGTCTTAGCTCCAAGGCCTAAGAATTCCTGGGGCTCTTTTATGTGAAGGACCTAAGCAGCTTAAAAGGGTAAATTTCTTTTATGGTTCCACCAATTCACATTCACAATTTTCATTCTCTGAGGAAATTTACTATAGGTTGTATTTGACCCAATACTACGGTACTTACGGGTTTCCCACAGAATAGCATATGAAAGTGTTGGGGTGTATGGAATGGAGATTAGCAGTTCTTTTCTGAGCAAATTGATGATTTATCCCTGAGCTCTTCCCAGCATCAGAGAAAACAAAAATAGTATTGTCGAGAAAACTCCTGTGAGGAGAGGGTTAAAGTTGTGTTGTTTGTGGGGTTTTTTCTTCCTTAAACTAAATGAGGACATTCATAGACCATTACCAGCAGTATCCTGCCAAATATTTACATCTCTGTGGTAAGCAAATTATAAGCCACATATCCAAATTATCTCCAAAGAAGCCCACTCTGAAAAGATAGAAAGGTGACCTGCTCCAAATGAAGTCTTTCCCTTATTGTAAGAATCTTTTTATGTCACACAGAAACCTGAATAATTGCTGTGCCCTGAAGAAGTTATCTTTCATATCAGGTATGTCCCAGTATTGGTCAAAAAGGATTAGCTTACATTTACATCAGACACAAAGAACTGTATTGAGACAAGGCTAACTTAGTCCACAAGTAGAGCTGCATAGCCTAGTTGGGTCTGTACAGCTACACAGACATGAAGAATTTGGCCACCACTAACTGCACTACATGAATCAGGACATTACTCTGCTGTATTGAACAAACAGGAACTGCAAATCCGCCTGCTTTCATACTGCAGCTTCCCTGCTTACCTCAGTCCTCTTACCTGATCATCTATCAACACTACAGCCACAACATCCACCTGTAAATACTTGCCTCCTTTGTGAAGAATGAAAATATATTTGTCAGTTTTCCAGGACTGAGACCTGGTCACATTTTAGGCTTTCTGTATCAGGATGTATGGTTGTTCTGGTTTGAGCAACACAGGACTAATGTCTCTTCTAATGCTTGGGAAAACTGCACTTTTAAAAGACTCTAGTGTCTGAATTTGTGAAAATATTTACTTTATAGCCAGCTATGGTGCGTGGGTTTCCAGGTCTCAGTGTTTTCGAGCTCAGCAGGTGCAGGCATGAGGAGGAGCGAGACTTGGGCACTTGACCCAAGCTGGCCAACAGGATTATTTCGTAACATGAATGGCACACTCAATAGAAATCAGAAAGTTTGCCATGAAGTGCTCTCTCTCCCTTGATGGTGGTGGTCCAGAGATCTTCTTGCCCCAGTGCCAGATCCCTGAGGCCTTCCCCTCCTTCCGAAGCCGTAGCACTCGCAGTGTCCGACATTTGCTGTCCACTGCTGGGAGTGCACGGCTTCCTGCTGATAGAATGGTCTGAGTGTAATTCCCATATACTTTATATCGGTATCGGGATCAATATTGGTTCTTTAGTGTTAGTAATATTAATTATCTAGTCTTATTCTATTAAATCTGTTTATATTTTAACTCCCGGGTTTCCTTGTTTTTTCCCGATTCCCCTTCCTGGGTGGGGAGGGGTCATTGGGTGACAGAATAATTGTCTAAATGACCACAAATTGTTGTGGGTTTCTCGAACTATAACAGAGGTCATACCATACCACAAGTACAGTTTGATCTTTGCCCACGAGATGCCCAAATACACAGAGAAATTTGACAAGGAAAATGGAGGTAATGTTTGATTGTCAGATTAAATAAAATAACAGATTTGGCAGAAGTTCCCCACAGTCTGAGTGACCATATCTGATTCCTATTTAAATGTAGCAAAAAAAATCTAGAAAGTTGAGATTATCAAGAGGAGTGGATGTACACCACCAGTACTGCACTTTTCTCAGGAAAATAATTGTGAGGAAGATACATGGCTGAACAAAGCAAACAGTCTGTCCTTGTGTCCCATTAAGATAAAAAAAATTAAAAAAACCCAAAACACCAAAAAACCCCAGCAGCTAACAGATGCTTTTGTATAATTTGCTAACACTTCAGAATGACATCTTCAACAGTGGTCAGCGTTGCCATAATTCTGCTCTCACCCCAGTTTACAGTAAGAGTACATAAAAGTCACCGGAATTTGTACGCTTGACTGTGAAGCAACAAGAATTAAAACCATGCAGAGATTTTCTACATTTCAAATGTCAAGTGTTCTTAAGCACTTTTTACCAGTCATCGTTCAGCTATTCCAAATCTCCACTGATGTAATTAAGACCAGAATTGGGTCCAAGAAAATGAAAAATGGAAAAAGATTTGTATATTTACCTATGTCATTTTTCAACCCAGCTGAAATGAAAGTCTATTACCCAAAAAAAAAAAAAAAAAAGAAATCACCAAAACCCAAACCTATGACATGAGGAAATTTACTGGTAATTCGATTTTTCTCCTTTATACACTTTTGATACAACATAAGGGCTTTTCATTTTTATTTTATTGATGTACATATTTAAGCACAACACACTCCTTTTTTCAAAGAACTCATAAACAGCAAGACTGAAACAGAGAACATGAAAGAACATGATGCAAAATATGAAGCAACTAGGGAAAACCAAACAGACATCTCAAGGGCGTTACACAGATCAATAGTAGAAAAAATTCTGAAGATCATGAAAAAAATCGAAGTTGTTTACAAGATTTGAAATGAATCTATTTATTATCTATATTCATTATCAAAAATGCTATAAAACTCATTTATCAGCAACAAATATTTCAGTAAAGGAACAATGCACATATCCATTTCAGGACACATGGCTGATAACGTTGTTAGTGAAATTACGTAAACTTTATTTTTGGTCAGGCAACAGCTTGAGATGAATAATTTGGAAAGTAGTATTTTTTATGAAAATGCTCAGCTATCTCTACTCATACTATATTCTACAAATTGCATACTTTACATATGTAAAACACAACTATGTTCATAAATCCAACATTTAGCCTATGCAACACATTTTAGGCAGACGGAGATACAAACAGCATATCCCCAACTCATACTGTATATTCATATTTCAGCACATACCCTGTCCCCACGGACTGGCAGCAGGAGATTCAGAAAAAAGATTCAGGAGGAAGAGAAAGGTCTCCAATTTGATGTGCTTAAAGCTGAACAATCAATGCTTAGTATAACGTGAGTCTTGGCTAAAAAGCTTTAGTAATTACTTTATGAAAGAATCAATGTATTATTTCAAACACAGCTAAATACATATGAGATCTGAGGTGCTTCTTGGTGCACAACATGGTGTTAATTCTGTGAATGCTGTGAAATTCTTTTCTTATAGCAACTAGGTTTGGTGGATGTGATTGACTGACATCATTTAGATCACTGGTCTCCAAACTTTTTTGATCGTCCACCCCTATTAGTAAAAAGTTTTTGAGCACGCACTCCCAGTATTTATTTATTTATATTAAAAAAATATATAAAAATATATGTATTTATTTGTAAGTTATATCCATGCATTACTGGAGTTCTGATACTTCCTTCTTGTTCCCCAGTGCATCATCTCACGCATTCCCCTTTGGAGACCACCGATTTAGATGTTCTAAGTAACTTAAAACAACGGCAGTGCTTTGGATGACACAAAAACCTGGGCTTCCTCCTTGCAGTGCTGCAGAAAACAGTTGGATGCAGAAATCTGTAGTCCCCATGGTCAGATATAGTTTGCCAGTCACAAGTACAGGTTATCAAACTAAGGATTCTATTCTGCATGCCAATTTTGGTTTTAAAATAATGCAGCAATTAGAGAAACTAAACTAGCAGCCAAGCCAGCCACCGAGTAATTCATTGATACAAAACTATCTAAAGTACCATCAGAAAACAAAGCACAAAAGTATTAAAGTATGAAAATAGTAAAAAGAGCTCTTAAGGGGTGAAAAGGGGACATATGAGAGCAGGATGTGAGGACCTGCACAAAGAGCGGGCATACTATTCAGAATAGCCTGTGAACTGACCTGTCTCTGGGAGCCCATTATGTTTTCAAGGTTAAAATAAGTCTGGACAAGACTGAGGTGCCATTAGCACAATGAGGAAAGGCAACTGAGACGCACTGCCTAGGATCAACACAGACAGCCTAGTTGAGGCACTTAACCACCACGTTCACAGAGGTTCACAACTCAGTGAGCCTTAAATCAAGGCCTGCTCTGGGCTGTTCAGGTAATGTAGATTACTTTTATCTGCTTAAGAATGTGGACACTTCAGACACATAAAGGTCTTGCTTTACATAATTATGTATTTTCTTCATTGTAACTAGACTACTGTAACACTGTCCATGTTGGAACTACCTGTGATTTCATATTAATACAAAATATACAGAAGATTTTCCTGCCAAGCCCATTACCACTGTTCTACAGCTCAGACTTGCATTTTATCAAGCAGCAAATAGAGATGACCATGTTCAATTTGATAATTAAAGCCCCAAAATTACTTAGGACATGACTGTCTAGGAGATGATGGCTTTTGCCATGTGGCATTTCCACAGATCAGAGTTTAATGAAGACAATAGACTTAGACGTTCAAAGACAGTGCATGCAACAAGGTATTTTCCATGCAAGCACCTTGTGGTGGGACAGCTTACACAACTAGAATGCTACAACGGATGGAGATGAGCCCTTCAGGAGAGACAGGCAGAGGAGGTAAGGAGCTGCCCACCATGTGAAGGAGCAGCTCCGATGTGTGGGGCTCAGGTCTGGGTAACAGCTTGTGTGTCAGGGTTAGAGGAGAGGTTGCTAAGCATGACACACTGGTGGGATGTGTTACAGACCACCAACCAGGGTAAGGAAGCAGATGAAGCTTTCTCTGAACAATCTGAGGAAATCTCTATGTCACAGACCCCCTTCCTCATCAGGAAATTTAATGGGTTGGGACACCAGCCATCCAGGAGATTGCTGGAGGGTGTGAAGGAGAACTTCTTGTTACACAGGCACTGGAGGGCCAAGCAGGGCCAATAGACAGTAGGTGATGCAGTAGTGACCATGAAATAGCAAAGTCAAGTTCCTGAGGGGGTGAGGGAGTAAGGCAAGTAGCAGAGCACAGACCCTGGGCTTCAAAAGAGCAGGCACTGGGTCATTCAAGGAACTGGTAGGTGGGAAACCATGGGAGTCAGCTCTGAAGGAAAAAGGAACCCAGTAAACTTGGCTGGCCTTTGAGGAGAGCATCCTCAAGCACAAGAATGGTTCACCTCTACACTCAGGAAACCAAGTAGACATATCAGGAAGCCAGCCTGGCAAAACAGGAAACACACGCTAGAGCTCCAACACAAAAAAAGCCAGCATACAGAGAATGGAAGCAGAGACAGCCGACAAAGGGAGAATCAAGAAACACTGCCTAGGCATGTAGGGACTGTATCAGGGTAGCCAAAGCAAGTTGAGACTTGCCAGGAACATCAAAAGCAACAAGAAGAGCTTCCACTATTACATCAGTATTAAAAGACTGAACAGCCGAACAGAGAAAATAGTAACTGCTGCTGAATAGAGTGGATGACTTAGTCACAGCAGACACAGGAAAGGCTGTGGTACTCAGTGCATTAAATTCAAGATGTGTATGCCTAAATTTCATGTCAGTAAAGCTGTATAAAGTGCAATTAAAGCAGAACTTTTCCCAAATAGAATGAGGAAAGTTCATTAAAATTGGTGTTCACAAATGTATCCTTGAAAACATGTTATATAAAGATTTGCCAGCAGACCTTCCTATGCCGTAATCAGGCCAGGACTGGGAGAATGAGGAACTG
>VYXH01009276.1:44856-92905 GCA_013397275.1 Burhinus bistriatus | reverse complement strand
CATTTTTTTCCCTTTTTTTTTTTTTTTTTTTTTTTTTTAAACCTTCAGCATTATAGCAGAACATTTTGTAGATGTTTACTTTAAAAATGTAAGTAAGCAAATCTTGTAACATTAAGATTTGGAGGTTCTTGTTGGAAAAGGTCAAACAGAGTCATTTTGTTTCTTCTGCTACCATGCCAGAGCGGAGTGATTACTAATCTTTACAGAATACTTATAGAATACTTAATGTGCTGACTAAAATTCAAGATTTTTTTTTCTAATAGCTGCTGCAAAGGTGAACTAGAAGAACAGACTCCCACCCCAAAATGGATGTGTTTGGACCTATAGCTTCACTGTTAATGGCCGGAAATACAAAATACTACTGAAGAGCTTTCAAGCAGAGATATATGATCTAGCTCAGTCACCAGAGATTAAATGCCTGCCAAGCTACAAATGGCATTGTGTCTTACAACTGCAGGATCATAAACAACTGATGTTTAGAACAGCATTTTTAAAAGCTGTTAAAGTCTGAGCACTAAATAATAAAAGTAATTGGTTAATTGCAGCTCAGCTATTGAAAATCAAAAGCTTTCGGGTTAAGTTTTCCAGAGGTGATATACTCTCTCTTTTTTTAATCAGTGTTAGATTTCAGAATGACTTTGGTGGGGAGAGGGAAGATAGCAATTTCAACTAGCATTGCTAAGGAACAAAAGGAATTATGTTTTCTGAAAACAAAGGCTCAGCCACACAGTTGTATTCTGGATCGTGTCATTTAATTTTTAACCAATGGTACCATGGTTTTGCAGTTTCAGCTTTCACATTCAATGCAGAGCAAGAGATCTCCTGCAATGTATGCCAGAGAGAAACAAAAAATTTGGAAAGGAACTGGATTTCCCATATGATTAAAATTTTCCAGCTCTACCTTAGGCTGAAACCAAACATTTCCAACGTTTTTTTCATAACACTTTCCCATGTGTGTTTTGGGTGTACATGGCAAGGTGGTAGCCAGGAGGGCTGCAGGGGTGACCTCTGTGGGAGGAGGCCAGGGGCTACCCTGTGGCTGACACAGTCAGTTCCAATCGGCTCCAATGGACCCACCACAGGACACAACTGAGCACATCCATGAAAACACATGGCACCTCCATGAAAACATATTTTACAGAAGGCATAAAATGACAGAGAGATGAGGAAGGAACAAAAAACATGAGAAACAGCAGTGGGAAAACCAATGTCAGAGGAGGAGATGCTCCATGGCAGAGCAGATAACCCCTGCAGCTTGTGGAGAGTCCATGCTGGAGCAGAGAAGTGTGAGGAGGGAGGAGCAGTAGAGAGAAACTGCCAGGTACTAACCATAACCCCTCTACACCCGCACCACTTGGGGCAGGGGGAGTAGAGTCAGGAACAAAAGACTGATGTGAAGCATGGGAAAAGAGGACCGGTGGGGAAAGGTGTTGTTTTAACATTTTTCTTTTTCTTTCCTACCACCCAAAATCAGTAACTACATATTTATTTCAATTAGCAATAAATTAGGGTCATTTTTCCAAGCTGAGTCTGTTTTGCTCATGACAGTAACTGGTAAGCAATCTCCCTGCCTTTATCCCAACCCATGGACTTTCTCCTTCCTCTTTTTTCCCCTGCCCTGCTGAGGAGGGGAAGTGAGCAAGCAGCCAGGTAGGTGTTCGGCTGTTAACCAGGGCCAACCCACCGCAACGTGTTGTGAGAAACTTAGAATGCATAGTCTAGACTCACACAAAGTGTGATTTGAATGTTGGTTTCATACAAAAGTAAAACAAACTGAGCTCTTTGTCTTTCTGACATATGTGCGCACATGTACTTTCACTCACATGTTCCCTTCATCCATGGATCCCACAATCATTTCTCAGTGAAGTCTCAAATCTTCACTTGAGCAATCAACAATCTCCTTTCTCTACATAAAATCAGAGTTCTTTAATTTCCTGAAATTGTTCAGTAGTTACACAGCATTTTTCCATGCTTATCATTTTACAACTCAGATAAGGAGGATAAAAACATTTCTGATTTTATCCATTTTGTGGAATACTACAGTTCTAACCAAGTGTAACTAAATTTTGAAATGTGTGTGTGTCTGTGTCTCCTACTGTGGATTTACAGGCCTTAATAGGCTATGAAAATGGATTAGGAAATTGAGCATCTTGCTCAATGCTTGGTCTCTGGTTTTTATTTCTGTTTGTTTGTGTGTTTTTTAAAATAATTTCCTGAATTTTAAACATTTCTAATTTTTTACATATTTGGGGTTATTTTCCGTGCTTTCTCAGTTCCTGGAATACTAATAGCTCTGAAAATGACAGCACCCATCTGCCTTGTGCTCTTGCCTGTAGCACCAGTGGTAACACTGTATGGCTATCAGCACTGAAATAAACCTCAGAGTAACGTTATTCAATCAGATTTTGACACAGACAACTGACACTGAAAATGACATACAGTTTGGTTTTGACTTAAATAATAATTTCCAATAGAATGGATGTTTTCTTACTTGTGTAAGTTCACTTTTTGAGTAATAACTTACCTTGCGTGAAGCCACTAGTAACTGAAGAAGGTACCATCTCAGCCTCCTCTGCTGGTTTTTACAGTTTCTGACATACATAAAAGAAATCTCTGTGTCATTGCTGAATACCTTTCTCATTTCAGCAAGGTGGAAGAACAGGGAGTGTTGAAGACTTCATATCTTGGGTTTTCCAGAACTGAAGCTACATTGCCATGTGACAGGAGGCTGAAAGCATCAGGAGGTAAAAAAAATCTGTCAGGAGTTATGCTTCTACAGTTGCCAAGAGGTTACTGCCCAAGACCATTGCAGGTTATTTCATTGACAATTTAACATTCATTTACTGTGGGGCAAAGTCAGGTATTGATGATCTGTCCCTTTGATTTGTCCTCATATAATTTGCACATATGGATCATTAATGTATACATAGCTATAGTCATGTTACACAACAGTTAACTTGCTCAACGCTCTCATCAAGAGGAGTGAGTGGCTACCAATGCAAATCTGTACTGATAAACTGAATGCTTTCCTCCACATAAATATTTCTCTATACCTTCACATACATTTTTGCTGTGAAGATCATCTCTGAAATAATGCTGTTCCCTATTTTTTTACTAGTCTGTGATACAAAGCTGTTCCTGGATACATGATCCCATGAAGTTCAACAACCCCAGAGATACCATGAAATGTCCAATGCTAGTAAAAAAAAAATAACTGCAGTAAAAAGGGACTTTGTAGAGATACTGTGAGGAAAAATGGATGACTGGAATGTGCAATATTCTCTTTAGCTTTAACTTTCTTTCTGGTTTCTCATGGGAAGTATAAATTATATCCCTGGCTACCATTTAAGTGACATTTTGCAGATCATATAGATCCAGATAAAAAACTTACAAAGTACACTTTTGGAGCAGGTTTAATTCAGGCTTGATCCATTTCAAGAAATTGCATTCTCTCACTATAAATCATAATTTATAGCTTCCCCCATTAAACCTTAAGCTTTCCACAACAGCTGCCTGTTTTTAATTGCACTGCCTTTTCCAAATGAAAGCATTACAACTTGCTTTTTTTCTCTTAATATATGTTTAAATTGATCTTTAATTTACCTTATTGTTTTTTGGTAACATCAAATAAAGGCAAACGTACTGAAAAACTATCCAATGTTTACATATTTACTATGCTAAGGATGATTCTAGAAACAATCACAAGAATTTTCACCTTAAGGTACTGCTTAAAGTCTTTGTGCAGCTGTTAGAATTCAATTGCCACAGGTAGTGGAATAAAAAAAAAATGTACAGAATTAATTTCTGTGGTAATTCCAATAAAACTGTTGATGCTAGATTGGATGTAATTTTAACTGTTTGAAAATATAGAATTAAATATTTCCAAAATTACCTCCAATCTGGAGTAAAATTCTTTAAAGTCAGGTTGGTAGTTCAAAAGAGTAAAAGGTTTAAATCTTTGCTGATTTACACTCTTACTACCTTTTCACTTCATCAGTACTAATGTTTGACTCGATCCTGAGTGTGTTTATATCACTGCAATCTGAAGAATACCCTTATAACATCAGTTATATTGATAGGGTTAAACAAGCTTAAAAAAGTCAGATTCACACCATAAAAACAGTATAAATTTCATCCAGAGCCTCTTAACTTTGGAGATTTATTATTAAAAAGACATAAACCACTACCCTTTGCTACATCTCCTATAGAATAATATTTCCTAGCTCAGAGCTTCAACAGATTTATATCACTTCTGTGGCACGAGAGAACTCATTTCAATTTCAATTCAAGTCTAAAATCATCTATAAACTGTCATTAATTGCAATCATCGAATTCAAGCACGTCTCCTCTATCTCCTCGGTGTTCCTCCGTAGTAATCCAAAATAGCTATATCACTGGTCAGATATGCTGGCCATCCAAAGTGATCATGTGCTTCTGACACTTATTTTTTGGTCTTTTTCTTGACCACCAAACTTCAAGTGAAGCAATAGTATGTTAGAATAAAGCTTATGTAAATAGTTTATTCACATGTTATCTTATTAACTGGGCATCTCATGGTCCAGTTGGCATTACTGTGCTTAAATACAGGGAACTGTAGCCTATACGAATATCCTTGGGATCATATAAGATAATGGTCTGATGTGCTTTTTTTGGCTGCAGATAAGCTGGGTTAAGCCAATATTGCTCTCCGCTCCTCATCACCCTTTCCTTCCCATTAACATCCCCACAGATCTACCGGCTAACCTAGGTATCAGCACCCCACATTAGCATAAGCTAATAGTAGGGGTGTTTTCTAAGCCAGATAATTTTACTGAAGCACGTTAGTAATGACCAAGTATGCTCTTAGGTCAGCAGATAGAAATGGTGATAACTCTCAGAGGTGATGATATCCTGGGAGAAGCGATGAACTAGCTTTTTTAATCCACTGAGCTGCATCTGGAACAACACATCTGACTGCAAACTCACAAAGACTGTGAGTTTGAGAATAACTGGTAGCTGCATCTAGAGATTGTGGAAGGTTAGATATGTTCATTATAGATAACACATAACTGTGCCACTAGATAATGCAGTTATTTATCTTTCATTTTTAATTCTTTATTTATTGGGGATTAATTATTAACTGAACTTAGCTTTTTTGTTTTTACACTGCTCAAGGGTCAGTCCTGAGAATTGTATATATATTTTCTGAATATTCACACTTCAAATGTGAGGAGACCAGTCATTTCCAAAACATTAATATTAATACATTATTTTATGACATGAGTGTCAACAATAAAGGGTTTGACTTAAACTAAATAGTCATTTATGACCAGAGTGAAAGGCTTCTGGTTTTTATGGTATTTGACTTTCTGTCATTAACAACTCTGGTACTAAATGTCACAGATGCTGTAAGTTGTATATTATTTCTGTATTTCAATCTAGACAGATGGCTGGAAAATGGAACAGCTGCATGTGTTCCAACAGCCTGAAGGCACTGCTTCCTGGACAGCAAAAATTCTTATAATGGACAGGTTCAGTTTTTAGGGACAGTCCTACAAACTCTTGCTGCAACAAATGAGCTTGGATTCTCCTACAGATGCTGGAAATGTCAAAGAAGATAAAGACATAGGAATCATTTTGTGCCAGGATGAAACTTTTCAACTTCCTCTCTGTGTAAGGGCTACTTGTTTTAAACATTTTATGAAATCAGATAAGGTTTCAAGGTAACCAAAAGTAATTTGAGACCAACATGAATTTTTTTTTTGTAGTCTGAACTTAGAGATTTTATGAAAGATTGAAATGTTTGAAAAATTATGTGGATGCACTCTCCCTGTTCCAGAAGGTCTGATCTCTATGTGCTATTGGATTATTTTGAAGTATCTTATTCTCTGAGGTCATTTGCCAATGAGAAAACACAGACCTATGTACATTTGACCTTAATATGACTTTTCTTCAGGTCTAGGTATGAAGAACTTGATTGCTGCAGAAATGTCATTCTGAGAAATTTGTGAATTACACGCAATAGGACTGAAAGGGATCAGAACCTTTCTGGGAAAACAGGTTAACAAGAACCTACAGAGCAAGTTAGAAAGACAAACTATAAAAGGATAGTCTCTTTTTTATTGTAATGAAGTGGCAATAGTGATGGAAAAAATACATGGGTTCTCAAATGCCTTTAGGAAAACGTAACGATAAAAACAGCAGCACTAATGCTTTGTTAAGTCTGTAACTGCATGGTATAACGAGCACCGGGTAAAGTGCTAAATTTTAAATTGAATACATTGATTAAGATCAACAGAGTAAAAGAATTGTTATACTGTGTAAGAGGGAAAATGGGAATTTCAGAATACCAGAAATGGTAAAAATCATGGTCTAGAAAAGGAATCAATGCAGAACTTAAAGATAATTAGAGTCATAAACATATCATTGCTGCGAACATCTAGATTACATATTGATGCAATGACACAGAATGACTCAATGTTCTGGTTTTTAATGAGAAAATATATGAGAACATACAAAATTACAGCTGCCCAACCAGAAAAAGTATTCTCCAAGATTCATTCTTGACTTTCATTATTGCATGGACATGTTAAATTGTACATCTTCTGTGCTTGAAAGAGCTCGTATTAAAATAATTTTTTTCTGACCCAGTCATTAAAAATCAATCTCATGTAGAGACCAGCAGGATGACTGATACGCAATTGGGCATTTGGGGCTATTCAAAATGCAATTGGAGAAATGCAAAAATCACGTGCATTTTCTGAAGTGTACGTTATGTAGGCCATTTGTGAAGTTAGGCATAGTTACCCAAACTGTTTAAGCACCTTTCTTAGAGATCCTTCTAATTTGTACAAGCATAAGTTCTGCATGACTAGATAAAAAGAACTGAACAGTTGTATCTGTGTATGAACAGATGGAAGGGGAGTCTAGAAAGGTAGTACTTGGCCTAGTTATAAACTCACAGATGATAAAGCTGCGGTGGTGAGGATATCACAAGATGAGATACAGCCGATATTCATAGCAATAGAATGAGACACTCAGTAAAATCTTAGATTATAAATGAGAAGACAACGTATAAGAACATGATGAGAGCATAAAACAAAAGGTTAAGGCCTTGGTGCTTTTTAGGAATACGAGATGTGCATTTGTTCTACCTTAATAAAATTTTGTTAAGTAAAACTTCACAGTAGGATCGTGTTGTCCAGAGTAATATGTCTGATACTGGCCAAACTCACAAAACCATCATCGGAACAATATCTGTCACACCCATAGAATCAGAGAATTTGTAACACATTTAAGGGTGACTGCAAATATAACATCAGCAAAATACAGAACCTAAGTTCACTAGTGTGAGATAGAAAAGAAAGTGTAGAAGATTATTTATTCATTTCACTTACTGGAATTACACGTGTAAGCTTGCATAGCAGAAGAGAGATTTTACTCTTCTTATCCAAAATCTTCTGTATTTTTCTCACATAATGTTCTCACATGTATAGTATAATAATCCTAATACATGCTCAACAGCAACAACGAAATCAATATGATACTATAGAATCCATATTTCATCTGAAGTTTTAAATCTTTTTTTAAACATATGAAAAAGGGAAATTAAAGTCCTGATGTTGTAAGTTAAATTTTCCCTGAACTAACACTTAGGCTGGTAATCGGTTATCATGTGAGAGATTAGGTCTGAAAAAATAACGCAAAGTAGCTGTGACTTTTCTTTTGAATAAAAAAGCCAATCTCTTTCCATGAATACAGTATACTACTCTTCTTTCTTTATATGAAACTCTGTATGTAATTTGACTATTGTTCATAAGGCTGAAGAAAGAAAAATATTTCAGTATCCATATGCTATAAATTCTCATGTATACACGGTTGTGTATGAACTTATATCTTGTGGATGACGTATAGGCCAGCCATGGACCAGAAACTATTTTGTGATTAAGCAACCATTAAATATCAAAAATGGTGGACATTAAATTCTAAAATACTAATGAATACTAAAACCAATTGTAGACTGGCATTGTACAACAACACCAGTTCAGCAGAAAGAATTTTCCATCTACTAATTATTGAATATGATTGTTTCAAGCACCAAACTAATTCATACAAATCAATCCATTCATGAACAGAAGAAAAGAGAATTCATTGAATAAAATACTTTTCAATAAATGTTTGACCTATTTATATTCAAGATCATTTTACTCGATTTCATATTTGGAAATGCTATCTAATGAAGCTTTATCGTTACCACTTTGTGCTGATTAAATACCATAATCCTCTTATTTGTGCAGATCCCTAGTGTTCCCCACTTTTATTAAAAGCAGGGTTCTAATGAAGCTCATAAGGTGTCACTAGGTAATTACTACTTACACTCCGAAATGAAGCTCAGTTCCAAGCCATTTGCATTTATGTGCTAAAACTAAATGATTAATGTGGATTTTTACACATTTTTAGGTTTAATTTTTCAGTCTAATGAAACCATAAATTTCAAGCTTTCGAAAATATTCCTATCTCTTATTTAATTCAATATGTAATTGAGAACATGCTTTTGCTACAGATGGAGAGTCCTTTTCAAATTTGAATTAATTTGGTGTTTTGCTGAGCTAGTAGATTAAGTACTACAGATTGCCTGATGTTCGCTATGCTAAGTTTTAGCTTTAAAATTAATGGAATGAAATTTTGGAAATCCACAAGGTCAAAAATATTTTCTGTAAAGGTGATAGCAATATTTTGTGCCCACGCGGTGTGCACTGAATGACACCCACAAAGTGGTGACAGCTGGAAAGAGTCAAAAGCAGAATTTTACTACACCAAAGTGAATAAAGTCCAAGTTCAGTTGGATATTCACTATATACAACATAATCAGGAATTACATCTCATTTTAAGGAAGCGGAGATAGTATATTTAGCTGGTAGTACAAACACCCTATGCAAAATGATTATAAAAGGATTGTCCTGAAAGTTCAGGGAAGTATACCAAGTTGTAAACACCAGGCTGACACAGTAGCTTCAGTGAGAGACTTTTGGGAGAGAATAAAAGAATGACAAATCATGGAATATTTTGGGTTGGAAGGGACACTTAAACGTCATCTATTCCAACCTCCCCTGCAATGAGCAGGGACATCTTCAACTAGATCAGGTTGCTCAGAGCCCTGTTCAATCTGACCTGGAATGTTTCCAGGGATAGGGCATCTACCACCTCTCTGGGCAACCTGTTCCAGTGTTTCACCACCTTCATAGTGAAAAATGTCTTCCTTATATCTAGTCTAAATCTTCCCTATTTTAGTTTAAAGCCATTACCCTTTGTCCTATTGCAACAGGCCCTGCTAAAATGTTTGTCCCCATGTTTCTTATAAACCCCCTTTAAGTACTGGAAGGCTGCTATAAGGTCTCCCCAGAGCCTTCTCTTCTCCAGGCTGAAAGACCTCAACTCTCTCAGCCTGTCCTCATAGGAGAGGTGTTCCATCCCTCTGACCATTTTCGTGGCCCTCCTCTGGACCCGCTCCAACAGGTTCATGTCCTTCCTGTGCTGAGGGCTCCAGAGCTGGATGCAGTACTCCAGGTGGGGTCTCACCAGAGCGGAGCAGAGGGACAGAATCACCCCTCTCGACCTGCTGGCCATGCTTCTTTTGATGCAGCCCAGGATGCGGTTGGCCTTCTGGGCTGCGAGTGCACATTGTCCGCTCACGTCCAGCTTTTTGTCCACCAGTACCTCCAAGTCCTTCTCAGCAGGGCTGCTTTCAATCCCTTCATCCCTCAGCCTGTATTGATAACAGGGGTTGCCCTGACACAGGTGCAGGACCCTGCACTCGGCCTTGTTGAACCTCACAAGGTCCACACAGGCCCACTTCTCGAGCTTGTCCAGATCCCTCTGGATGGCATCCCATCTCTCAGGTGTGTCGACTGCACCACTACAAACTTGCTGAGGGTGAACTCATCCCACTGTCTATGTCATGGATGAAGATATTAAACAGTACTGATGAATGGGAAGTGAACCAAGATGGGAAAAAAAACCAAACACCAACAACCCAACACTCTTTCCACATCAGCACTGTTGAAGAATGCTATTTTCTTTGCCTTACATAAGCAGTCATCTAGTCTTTTGTTCCTCTGAGCTAGGAAGGGTAAGGTTATGTCATTACCTTGGTTATCTCAGCTTTCACCACTAGGTTCTACTGAGCAATGAGGGCATTTTTCCTTGAGCATGACAAGAGGCACCAAAGTGTTATCTGGTTCATACTGTCCCTAATAAAATAATGCCCACTATACCTACTACTACACACAGTGTGTATCTAAGGGCTAGTTCATCTATCATTATACAGAGACTAACAAATCTTTCTGTAGAGTAATGTGTCACTGTATTTGTTCCATGAATAACGCAATTGCTTGATATTCAAAACTATCATATTTTACCTTTGACAGAAGACAGTAGTTATCATTAGGAAGGTGTTAAAGGGTTAATCACTACATCCAGTTACAAAGTCTAATAAGAAAAGGTGTCTCCAAAATGCCAACAGTAATAATAGTAGTTAACAAAATCGCCGTTGGATGATTACAGCTGAGTCATTCAACTTATAAATCCCCAGGTTCAAATCTTCCAGTCATGGGGGTATAAAATTCAGGGCAATACCTCATTCTTGCTCCATAACATCTGTGACAAGGTGTAATGCATCACTGACAATCTAGTGATTCATGAAATGAAAACTCCTTCCTGTTTATATCAATGCAGACATTCCCCAGGGGTTCTTCACAAAACACCTGTCCGGTTGCACAGCATGCAAAACATGAGACATTAGCTATCTTATAAAATTCTCTTATTTCTTTTTNCATTCGTATTTTTAAAAATTTTTTTTTTTTTTTTTTTTTTTTTTTTCCCAAAAGTGCTAGCTTTAGAGAAATTGAAGTATCTATTTCACTTTCTGTCACTAGAATTTAAAGATGCTCTCAGTGGGTGGAAGTAGCAGACTGATAACCTCAGCACTGGTGTTCTCCACAAGTCTTTCAAAGATGTGCAGCATCACATGTAATTCAAATGGTTGTTTTGCATTTATTTCACCAACCTCTTCAGACTACCTCTTAAAAAAACCAAACCTCTTACCTTAGGCAGAACTATACTTCTGAAGCATTGCTCACAGCTATGAAACAAAGACCGCACTAATTGCTTCTAACCCATAGAATGCAAAGACCTACTTGGACAGCATGGAAAGAAATTAGCCACCTGCTAAGGATGATCCTAATGCCCCAGCTGTGAGGAGAAAGCAGTCTGGAGAAAGTCAATAGAGATTATAAACCCGCGCACGTTATCTACCTTCCTACCCTGCCTTAAAGCGTGGTGCCTCTGCCTACTTTGAATCCAGCCTGGAGCCTGTTCTTTAGAGTGAAGGTCTACAAGGACTGTTTTCTTCCCTTTTTCCAAAAAGGGTAATAATGTTACTGCTTCATGCTGTGTGGTTGCTGAATTCCTTCTGACTGAAGAGATACTATAATGCAGCCCTTCAGTATCACGCAGTCCCGCCAGTCACACCTAGTAGGTGGGACTGCATCAGTCACAGATTGTGTGGCTGTTCCTGGTGCATCCATCATGTTTGGAGAACGCTTATGAGACGAGGCTTCTCATGGGACTGCAGCCCTGCTCTGGCCAGGTTTTGGATTATTGACGGGCCTAATTTCTCAGAGTAGAGCAGTTCTGGGCATGTACACATGGCAAACAGGGGCTTTTACAAATTCCAGGTCAGAAAGGCAAATACGTCACAAATGTAGGTGTTAGTAAGCAATTTTAATTTTAGGAGGTTACCATCTGCATAAACCCCTTTAGACGCTTTGGCTTCTTATCAGGTTCTGCACTGTCTAGAGGGGCTGGAGCATTGCTCTAGCTCCCCCTTTCTCATCATTCTCATGATGGCAAAACTGTGAATATCTTTCCGAAGCCTCTGCCTCACAAACCAGCCGGAAACAATGGCATGAAGTCTTGTCTGATCAGTGTTGCTATGATGAAGCAATACTGGTCATGCATAAGGTTTTAGGGCACAAAACATCAGGACTTTGGTAACTATTTGCACTCAGAGGTTTCCTTTGGGATTTAGATGCTGGTTTCACCTTCTTAACTATAATCCAGTATTCTTCTCTTGTCACCCACAAGTTTTTGTGCTGATATTCCAGCCATGTCTCTCAAAAGAAAATTCAAAGCCATAGTCCTTAATGAAGCAAACCTGGACATTTCTGAGAGCAGCCATGGAGGTAAGACGGCTGTGGAACTGCCACGTTTCTTGTTAGTTGCTATTATTGGTACAGAGGAACAATTTAGTTCTAGACACACTGTAAATTTTAGCTCTACATATGCTGTATAGCTGACTGACTTGCATAGTTCATAAAACAATAGAAAGAGCTCATTAAAGTTTTTGCCCATTTTTCACTTCTAATGAGTGTTCACTCAACAATGCTTAAATAACAGACTGAAATTGAGAGCCCAGTTTTGATTCTGAAGCCTGCAGATGTGGAATGATTGCAAATAAATATTAAATACCATTATTTTGATCCAGTTCAAGAGGTCTTGCATTTCTTCACAGCTCTGAAATTGTCGAGAATTAATTCTTCAATGTAATGGGACTACTCTTCATAATTGTGGCAGTACTTGGTGAAAACATGCTTTCCCTGAAAACTAAAATTTATGCTTCTTTAACATAGAAAGCAGTATTATCATGTTTATACCATAACAGTCTGCCTCTGGGCTACCTACAGTAAATGAAAATATTAGGAATTTAGCCTGAGACAAATCACTTTCTCTACCACATTTGTAATAATGCACAGCATGGAAGATGACCGATAATGTAGCATGAATTGCACTCCTTAGCCCCCACACAGAGACACATTTGAACATTTCCTTTCATCTTTTTCATTCCTCAAAGCACAAAAACACTGCTCCCAAAGCATGAGCTGCTACATCAGCTTCATGGTGAGAATCTACTATAACATTAAAACCAAAGCTGTAAGTGGGGTTAGGATTTGGGCCAGTAATTATATCTAGATTCAAAATTATGTGACAACCTTCACAGTCAAGAAAAGCAAGCTAATTTTGGTTCTCCATTCCTTTCATAGTCTCATAGAAAAGATTTTACAAGGAACTGCACTGAAGTTTTTTGTCATAACTGAAAACTTGTTCTTGTAAAGACCTTAAGAATAGGTAAATTGCTGATGGGACTGAGAAGAGTAACACTTCAAGCAGACGCTACGGGTCTCAGAGTTTAATAACACATGTAATTTCCAAATTTATTAAGTAAATTTCAGTTACACCAAATCTATTGAAATTTGGTGCGTTATATCTAGCCACAAATTCATGTGGACTTTTTGAAAAAAAAAGTAGTAATTAACATATTTTTCAGAATTCTGTACACAGGAATCTGCTATGCTTGGTCTGTGAGCTGCTTGTGATTCTTGTAAGTATGCCAGCCATGTTGTAACTGGGAAAGGTTAAATAGTTTCTTGTTGGTTCTACTGAGAAAGGTGCTATTCAGTTTTCTCTTTTTTGTGACTTTGGGAAGCTGTAATAAAATACATTGATTCATTCTGCAGATAGTGGCTATCACAGGAACATTCTTTTTCACCCAAATTGTTATTCTTTTATATGTTATAGAAATCTTCACTTGTAACCTCATCTTAGAGATAATATATGTTAAAAAAATTCAGCAAGCATGAGATTAAGCTAAAAACAGCTCTGATGAAGGACTGTCATTAAGAGTTGATGCAAGAAGATTTCATCACACATGCAATGCAATGTTACTAAATCTTGTGGTGGTTTTTGATAATGTTATTTCTGTAGCTCTCTCAAAACAAGTCACTTTGTAGAAGCTAATTCATTCCTCTTGGTCACAGCAGTACCTCTTTGTCACCTTGAATAAGTGTTTTTCTGATCCTGTTCCTGCAAATTACAGTGTACCCATGAGCTTTTCAAAGGATTTCTTGCTGTTACCGTGTAAGTTATTTTTATAAACAGAAATTGAAAGATATTATTTATTTATTTGGGGGGAAAAAAATAAAGTTGCCCTCTAACAAAACTGTCTTAACTCTTCAGAGAGAGTTTACCAAAATCAATGGCCTAGAACATTTCTAAATAAATACAATTACACTGAACATTTATAAAGTGCTGTATTTGAAACAATATTTCAACATAAAAGATTTGGAATCCTACACTAAGCTTTTTTCCCTTAGGTTTGGATTATGTAAGATCAAACTCAGCTAGCATATAAACATGTAGAACTCAGTAACACTTTCAATGAGAATTTCACTTCCATCCTGACTAGATGTAGCTTATTGTCTTTGATTATTAGCAGATATCTACTACATCTGCAAGTTGCCAGCTCAGATAATTTTAAATTTTGTTTTTCCTTTAAACTATCCAGCTTCTAAAGATAAAACTATTTTAATGTCCCTAGAACAGAAGTCAAATTCAAATTATTTATGATTCATATTCCTATTATTATACATATCTCACCTCCTGATGTATTTCTGTATCTCCTTGTTCCTTATTTTAAGAGTTAGGATTATACAAACATCTATACAGATGTGTTTAAAATCAAAATATTGTTATTTATAACAGACAAAGGTGTTGAGCTCAATATGAATCAATCTTAGGTCTGTGAATGTTGTAACACTACAATACGTACAATGATACCATAGAATGTTACTGTTTCAGAAACCTTAACAGCATAATTATTCACCCACCTATTCAAATGATATTTACCAAACAATTTTTTATAATCAAAATATTATGGGAGTACTCAAAACAGATCCACCTAGAAAAGGTGATGACTCCTTAGGGACCTCACCTTGAACCTTCTGTCTTTTCCAAACTGTAGTTTCTCACACTTACTGTGCACTCAAGAAAAATGCACGGACAGGCACACACGCAGACATGCAGCCAAAGAAAAATCTTGAAGAGGGATACCATGTGAATTCTTGTATAGGGCCAACATTTACTTTATTTTTTCTAAGTTAGCATCAAGACTGGTGTTTTTACATGCCAAGACCAATATCCTAAAATATCTATGAATTTCAGCTCCAGATAAGACAAATCTTACTGCTACGGACTAACAAGTTGTTGCATCAAACACAGAAACATTTGTCATCTTAATACACAGTCAAGGATGAAAAACTGTGCTAGCATACTGCACATTTGTCTACTAAGCAGAAGTTTGCTATTTATGAACTATCATAAGGAAATTCTTTTTTTCTAAACGATATTTGTTATAAACATCAAGTAGAGCCATTTACAATGTTAAGGCCTATGAGCTATTAAATGAGCTAATGATAGGGTAGGTACTCATTCCTGAAGCTCTTATTCCAGGGGGGACGGGGGGAATAAATAACAAAAAACAAATGGAAAATATTTATGATAAAAACCATCTGTACATGTTGTCATTCTCTAAAGAGCATTCCACCAAATGGACACTTCTCTGCATTAATGACTAGTCCATTCTAGACTCATCCCTTTTGTGATTTCTGTCATATACTACATCAGGCATAGGTGACTGTTTTCTTCTGATGAAAGTATGATTCTGATGGAATCATACTGCGATTTCTTTACTAACTCCACCTTTTTGTTTTTTTTTTTATCATTTTAGGAATACAGTTGTGGTAGCATACATAGCACTAAACATAATTCAGGGCATATGATTTTTGTACTACACTCACATAATGGTGCTACCATACTGGCTACAAAAACATACTTGATACAGACATCAATAAATGTGCTTCTGTGAGTGTGTGCATAAGACAGAGAATATGACTTTATTTGATGGATTTCATAAAGAACTGCCTTTGGATGATTTTCTAAATCTATCTCAAGGAATTTGCGAAGTTTATCCTCCTCTTGCTTCTACCCTCCATTTCAGAATAACCCACAGTCATGCCTTTAAGGCTTCTAACTATTCAGCTTTGACACCTTTTTGCACTCTCCTTTCCAGAAACATGATATGCTACAGCTCAAAATGCAGCTCTTCAGTTATTCGGGTTTTTTCCACCGATGAGAGCATTTGTAGACAACCCAGACATAGTGCAATATGAAACAAATGAAATATCGATGGTGGTTTTTTTGCAGTTTTTTGTAAAGCAATTGAGAAAGAATTCAGCACCCTGGCACCTAGAGCAAGCAGCTACCAGTGCCTGCCTCATACCCTGCTCCTCCCTCACTGGGAGTGCTCTGCAACTGCTTCTTCGAATATAGTACAACACGTTTATAAATATAACCAGCAAAAGCACAGGAACAGAAGGCTTGGCTCAAAACACTTGGAGTCAGTGAAAAGACCCCCAGCACCTACAACAGATTTTGTATGACAACACTGAAGAGCTGTCTACACCAGGCAAGGTATTTATCTAGCATCTGGCACAATCCCATTTGCAGCAACTACAGTTCGAATAACTACTTAAATATTTAAACCAAAATTCATGCTTCAAAGTTTTTCAATTAATTAAAATGAAAATTATGTTTTATGCTATAGTATAATTTAATAAGGATTAATATATATTTCTGTCACTATAAAAGCCTTCAGGTCACTTACTGCTTTTGAACAGAGGATGTCCAATACAAAATGGCAGATAATCATTTCTGTGTCTCATCCCATTAATTTGATATCAATAACTGTGTACAGAAAGAGGCAGAGATGAGTGTAAACTCTGCCATGCAGTAGGGAAAATAGAACCGTACCACTTACCATCTGAATATTTGATTTTGAGTTCTTTTATTGCTGATTTCCTCTTATTGTTGGATTAAATAGTCAAGGAAGTGTGATGATGACCAGCACAATACAAAAGCACCACCTTCCTTATTACCAAAGGACACAGAGGGGACACAGAGAAGGCATGAATGACCTCTTGCCACTCTTGTTCTCTGCATTTCATTTTCTAGCACTAGCAATTTTTGTTTAGCTTTAGCTTTATGTTATCATGATACAGTAGGGTAAAATATAGCTGGCAAAACCACATTTTGCTGGGTGCTTTTATTTCTATTCCCTTTTCACCATTTATGTGCATGTGCCAGGAAGGGTGCCTGCAAATTAGAGCACAATCAAAGCATATCACTTTCTTTCATGTTTTTTTTTCTTTTCAGATGAAACCATGTTCCTGTTTTCTGCTTTCTGTCTCCATTTGTTTAAGAAACAATTATCGTCCCTTTTAAATTGTGAAATGTCAACATTTCTAACTTCATTGGATTTTGAAGTGCACTCTACTTGTTTCGTAATAAAATGTGTTTTAAAAATATCTGTATCTCTATCTATTTTGTTTTGTTGTGCAGGGAGGTGACTGTACTGCCTTTGCAGAAAGTCCACATGTTTTCTGATGCACAGGGTCAGACTTACACCTCTGGAAAAGTCAAATAGTATTTGCAGGTGGTGAGTTTGATCTATTACATACATATATATAAGGATAAAATAAAATTATTTTCCTAAAACACTGTAATTCAAGAATTTTAAAATACTACAAGCAAGAAAAAAAAAGAATAGGAGTGAACTTTTAAATCTTTAAAATATAGTACAACTTGTACTAATCACATGTGGGGGAATTTTCTAAGGGGTTATCTTAGGCATGCAGCATCAGTACCAGACATTCAGGCTGGGACATTCAGAGAAAAAAAGATAACTTTCCAAAGACAATTGAGCACTTGGGCATCATTCTGCTCTTGAAGTATGCTCTCAATCCTCAGTATGCTAAGGTGGAAAATGAGTACTTAGTCAATGACCTTTTCAAAATCTCCTCCTGCAATGTGTGCTGTTTTCACTGTTCTGCTCACAATATCACATGGAAAACCTTCTGACAGAACAGCTTTTCTCTGGAGATGCTGATTCAACAAAGCTGGAACCAACTGATTTCCTATTTTTGAGGTAATGCTGTTTGAATTCTTGCCAGCTGCCAACATTCTCATGTTAAAACCCACGCCCTAAAAAGGGGAGCCCCTTGACTGCCCAGGTTGCCAGCAACTTGTTTGGTGGTTCCCAATGTTTCCCACCCCCCCAAGCAGGAGTGGTAGAAGGATGCTGCAGAACTGGCCTGCACAGTCTCAAGGTTCCCAGGCGCACCACTTGGCTAGTTAAGCCTCCCAAAATGCACCCTGACTTCCAGCAACAGCCAAGTGAGCCCGATAGCTAGTAGCAGCCTGCACAGAGGCAAGCAGCAAAGCTGCCTTGTGAGAGGTTGTAATGCCCAAGTCGTTGCAGGTATTGAAAGCCTGGTAACCATGTCGACTCCAGTTTTGTGGCAGCTTTTTCATGCGTGAGCTGCTGAGGGACCTGGCTTGCTGCTGCTCCTCTGCTTACCCACTACCCGGCTACGCAACGTGATGCCACTGTCTGATAAAATGTTGGAAAAGTTTGGACAATCAGCTCTGAAAACCAAACCTCAGGTTTATATCTTACAAATGGTCTGTACTAAAAGCAAACCAGAAATTGCAGATCTGGTTATACGTATGTTTAGTGAATCAGTTTTATGAGACTAGAGGTATAAAGCGCTATAACAGATGAAAATGTTATGACCAGCAAGAAATTCACTTCAGCCAGAAAAAAACTCTTAAGGAAGACAATGAAATTTTAAGCACAGGGAAGTCCTTGGAAAAGGTATTGACTGTGTCTGCAAGAGGACATAGGCAACATGAAAAGCCTAAGTGATCTCAGCCATTGCTGGGTCTGCTCTATGGCTAGATGAAAAGTTTTGAATAAAATCAGAACACAAAGTATGACAGTCTTGAACAAAAGAAAAAGTCTAGCAGAAGCCTGCTGTGCCTATTTCTGAAAGCTACCATTCAGGAGACAGGGTGCTATTAGGTAGTTAGCTGCAAGTATTACTTTGAAGGTCAGTATAACTAGACATTAGGCATCCAGGGTAAAGTTCTTCTGACAAGTATTAATCAACTGGATTTCGGAGCTGGTGACTGAGTGCCCTTTAGCAGTTATTTCCAAACAAGTCAACTGGTTGGTGTCTCAGCAAGAAATATCCAAAGCAAGCCCTAGGTGCCAGCATCTTTTAGGTGCCCAACTCCTGGGCTAATTGGTTCTTGGTGCTCTCAGGCAGCCTAGTAGCCCTGCACTTTAGGGCACAAGCCGTTGTCATTCACTGAAGGTATTTCCAGCCAGTTGAAAAATTCCGCATCGGTTGTTACAATATATGGAAACCTCACGGAAGACATTGTGTGAGCTGACCTTTTGTTCAGATTTGTAATTAAAACAAAACAAAACAAAACAAAAACACAAGGAAAAAAAAACCAAACCCAAACTAAACCACAGGCTTCTTAACAATAAATATTTGCATTTTCTAGTTAGCTCTATTGTTCACCACTTCAGAAAGTTACATCAATAGTCAAAGCAATTTTAGTTCACTCTACATGCAAGTGATAAGTCCTTTAAATATGAAGGTTACAAGGAAATCTGGAGTGTATAAATTCACAGAACATGTTTCACAATTTTATCATGTTTCAGTGCTTGCTTGTTACAAAACAAAATGGTGATTAGATAAGGGACATCATGTATAGCTTCTGACCCCAAATGGATATATGTTGAATAAAAAGCTTACCATCATTCATTATTTGTCAACGTATCTCAAGACCTTGTGGCCAGCCACTCCTGAGAAGGCTAATCCAAAGCCACAGAGAGAACACATATAGTCAATTCCTGCTTCATTTTTCCCAAAGCTTTTTGTAGTGTATAGTAAGCAGAAACCCACAACACTTTTACAGACTCCGGAAATAGAAGGAGATACAATTTGAGAAGCAGAGTTGAACCTAATGAGACCTGAGCTTGGGATTCAATCCACAGTCTGCAGAGTCATAACTGTCTAGCAAATATGATAAATTACTTGCCAAGTTTGTGTTCAACATTTCTTAAAAGAACAATTCCTGGTGACAAGCATGTGCTCTTCGTCTCGCTTTCTCCATGTATGCATATATGTAAATAAAGCCTTGGCTATCTCTGGTAGAAGGTGGGATCAGAGAACTGATATTACTTTTATACTGAAGATAAACAGGTAGCTACTGTATACTTTGTTTACATTTCGTCAAAGACGACAGAGAAAAAGTAAGAGAATGGCACACCAATATTTAGGAAAGTAATATGTAGCCAGAATGCGTCCCTGTGCTACCTGTCTACACCTCAACAGGATTAATCCAGCACACATAGCTGCGTGTCCTTCCCATCTTCAGTAGTCACAGACAATAGTAAAGATTCCTCTGCTCCATGTATCCCTATTCTCCCCAGCAGTGATTTGTTCAGAAAGCTACCGAACTGGCTGTATAAATAGGACTTTTACAGCCTGTAATAACAAAATAATATAAAACCTCACGTAAGTACACTAGTTGCAAATTTCCTACAATTCCATTAATAAAAAAAAATATTAATGTCAATATGACTTTGAGCAGGGTAAATGTTGTTGGATATACATACCTTACCTCTTTGCACTGTTTCTGACCTGTAGCTCACAAGAAAACGAGACCAAACACCCTCTTCCATATCACAGGTCAGTACTTTGCATGGACCGCCATCCACGCTTGCTTTCTCTCCTGCCTCCGGGGTGATAGCATTAATGCAGAAAATGTATCTTTGTCACATTTTCTGACAATTGCCAGTACTTACCTCTGGCTTCTTCCACCTTGCTAGCACAGTGGCTGACGACTTCTGAGTCACAACTCTGGATCACATTGCACTGCTTTTATATTCAATAACTTGGCGTGTATGTCAAATCCAGCATATTTTCAAAGGTATTTGGAAGCCCTTCAAGCCTCTTGTCTTTTAGTTAGAATTAAGAATTAGAAATTTTCTGTTCCAGGAAAATTTTTCTGAAAGTTCTAATGTTATTTTCCGTTATTCTAATGGACAAAGGCAAGGTATTTCAAATTTTATCACTGGGGAACAATAGAAGAAGAGACAATTACACTTTAAGGTTGCTTACATCTCATAGATAAATCATCAAACCACATCTTCAGTGGACTGAGGAGGCTTAAGTATGGTCGAATGGACAACCAGCTTTTCCAGAAGTTCAATGCTCGCCTCAATCAACCAAATACCTTAATTCCCTATCGGCTATGAGCTTAATGATATGGCATGGTGTTATATACACAAATAATAAATATATAAATTTTTTTTTTGTAAAAATCAGTCCTCAGAATATTGTTGTAATACTGCATGTGAATTCATAGCACAACACTTTTAAGAACTAGAGAGGAAGCCTTGTACTGGCCCTAAATTTGGAAGTGGTTTCTGCATTCAGCTAAGGACTGAATTTGGCTTACAAACTTAATTACTGCTTAGAATTTGCTGTTGAAAACAACTAGATAAAACAAGCCATTAGCAATTGAAAAACTCCAGGTTTATATGCTTTTCTGTGTGAAGATTTCAAACACTTTCAAAGCTTCCTTGCTTAAAGGTTTGAGACCTAGGTTTAAAGACCTCAAATCCAAAATAACCTCAGGAGAAGACTTACAGAAAGAATTATTAATTGATCCTCAGCCCTATCAAGACCTATTTCTTTCTTCCAGTTAATTTCCCTCTTTCCCATCAGGTCTTGTTCAAAGACATTACCAAGTTACTATAGGCAATTGTTCGTTCCATCATATGAGTGCTGCTCACACAATACAGCCTGGAGCAGGATTTGGTCCAGTGTTTTTAAGACTGAAGAATAAAAGCCTCTTCCTATCTGTTCTGCATTTGCTTTATTAAATATAGATTTCATCTGGGCACTACATAATACCTGATGTTGAGCATTATTGTGCAGCAAACACCACAAGGATTAACGTGGTTAAGGGGAACAACCAAGCTGGGTGAGAGGAGTGAAAGAAATGCCCTCATTTACATTTGTTTAAGTTTTTCTCACAGGACAAATCCAGGCTAATGTTCATGACCGAGTTGAAAAAATGACTTTGCTTTGCTTAGCCAGATACCATAAAAATTCTGAGCACTGACAATAAGCTGCTTCTGGGAGTAGCAAGGGCTGAATTTGGCTATCTGTTGGGTTTTTTTTAAATGTAACCATGCAGCTAATATCTATTTTTGTATAAACATTGAAGCTAGAAAAAAAAAGATATTAGAAACCTTTAAGTTAGGAGGGGAAGAAACTTTTAATCTGAATCAAATTGTGCTTATTACTTCATTATATCACTAAATGGAAATTAGAACTTAACATTGGCTTACTTCCAACACTTTAAAGTCTATCAATACAATACAAAAGAAGAAACAATAATGAAGCAAGGAGCCTCTGTTAATTTGACAACTTGTCTAATATTGGCAGCATGGTTTCATTATGATGACTCAAAAGATGTTTCAAAATAGTAAGTCTGCCAGTTTTCAGTAAAAAGGTAAGTGAAGTGTCTTCATCTTTCTAAAACCTGCTAAAACCATTTAATCATAAGTTAAATGTGTTATTTTACTTTTTTTTTCCCCTGTATAACAATCTGAAAGCAAATCCTGTTTTGCTAGCTAAAAGCAGTATAAAGTTCCCAGTTTGTTATGGTTTCCATCACGCAATCTGAGCCACCCCTTTACTCTTGGCTTTCTACCAACGCCCACAGTTTACAGAATATAATTGTTTGAATTACACCAAACTGTAAAACAGCCACTAAGTCCATTTACTGTGAGAGAACAGTGGAGCATTAATGTTATCAAATTAAAGCTTCCATGTAGAGAGAAAACATTTGTACAATAGAAAAAAAGAGGATTAATGCTGACCAGAAATTCTATTTCTAAGAACAATGTCAATTTTGTCCTCATAAAAATCCCAAAGAAAAGCAGTCCTCAAATCCTGTACTCTGTCAAAACCAGACTTCAGTGTTGCCAGGCACCTACACCACCTCACAAGAGTCTGACTTGAAAAGATCCTTTGATATGGCTAACTACTGTTCTAAAACAAATTATATGTACATTTTTGCATAAGGAATGTGATACTCTTGAATTTTTAAAATATGTGATTTTATTCTCCCTTATATCTGCATCCAACTCTTAATCTACTTTCTCATTTTGACATCCTACAGATTTAAGCTTCGACTGGCTTTCACTTGGCTCCTGCTTGCTTAATACCACCAGAAATAAAGTACTCATGGGAGAGTTCTGCCTAAAGAAAGAGCACAGTGGTGACACAAAATCATCCTGAACTGCAAGAATAAAGTGTATTTCAGTTTTATAGAAAACATGAAAATAAAGCCCTCATCCTTCATCACCTTGCTATCTTAAAAAGGATATCAAACATGATAAGGAACTAAACTGTTCTAAATGGTGAATTATATTCTGGTACTTATTAAAACTATAACACAAAGCGTGGCCTCTTTCTCAATATAACCTGGTTTGCTTCTTAGCAGAGCTAAGACTGCATGCAGACAGATTGGCCGACCTGACTTGCCTTTGAAAAACCATTTCAAGGGGTACAATTTCCACAGCCGCCTTTGTACCATACATTAATCTTCTCTACACAGTATTATGAAACAATGGACTAGTCTTCTTTTACAAGGATATAAAAATAGTATAAAGATAACAAGGGCCAAATATGTTGTGACTGATATAATACAGAATCCATTTTGAAATGTATTGGTTTTGTTACAAGATGCTTGGATATGTTTTCACCTTCAATTTATGGCTACATTTTTAGAGAGTGTCACTTGTCTTGGATCAGTCCTTAATAGCAGCAGAAGATTTTAGGCATGCTTATTTCTCTGCTTAGACAATTTTCTGTACCTGTGGAAACCTTCAATATATGCTACAGAATAAGCTGACATTCCAGGAGCTAAAATCAAAATTACTTTCCTCTGCCCTTCACCTGATTAACCACCAATCTCTTTATTTTCTCTCAGGTAATCACATCAGTCCAAAATACCACGTGGCTTAAGCAAGGCCAGCATGTTGCAATAATATTTCAATTTGAAACTCATGCCTACATATCTGATTTGGAAATAGAAATGTGAATCTAGACTGGATGTTTAACACCAAGACTAAGCTTTTTTAACTTCAGAGCTGGGCAAAGACTAAAAAAAGGAATGCAAATAGTTTTTGATGGAAACAAACTCAGAAAAATAAGAAACCACCCTGAGGGTCTTTGCAACCATGCTGGATGTTTTTTCATAAGATTTATGGAAACAGCAGCTGAAAAACAAATTTCAAATGAGGAAAACAAATAAAGTAAAATTTTTCTGTATGTGGAAATTCTTGTGAGAATAAACATTCACAGCTGGTTCACAAAAAGTGTGAAACCACATGTCTATACAGACACACGCAAACATCTCTTCTGCAAGCAGACATTCACAGGCATTTGAAGACCATAAAAATATATTGTTAAAACTTTGGCACTGTATTAAGTCATTCACTCATTCTCCCTGGTTTCTTTTTCTATGACTCTGGAAAAGCCAGTTCCAAAGAGGTGGACAGTCCAAACACAGCAAGAGTTGTTAGAATACACATTCTCTCGGCAAACCTTATTTTCCACTATTCTAAAACTTCCCATTTTTTTTTGACCAACACTACTTAATCCAGCAATGCTTACTAGCAGTAAAAGTTATCCCTTAATTTTTATTAAGCATTCTTTTTCCATCTTCTAGATGCTGTACCACATGAACATATAGCTCAAATAATTTGCATCACTTATTTTCAGCATAAAAAGGCTTATGCTTCTTCAACAATTTCTTACATTCAGCCTAGCGCACACATGCCCCTGAAGTTATAGGACCTCAGACTTTTAACAGCCTTGTCTGTGAAGGCTGACAGTATTTACAGTCTGGAACTGATGCTACCACCAGTCAAGCAGCCACAGACAAGTAGGCTAGAATATGCTTTTCCACCCCCATCTCATGACATCACGTTTTGGATAAAAATACAAATAAGTCATTTGCAGAACGTACAGTGCTTTTACCTTCAGCTTTTTCAATGTTTTCAAAGTATACCTACTTCAGTGGATACTGGATTCTAGTTCCTTCTTCAGAAGGAGACACCTTGCTTTTAAAAAAGGTGCTCTTTGCTCATCCCAGGGTGGGTATAATCAGTCATTACCGTGGAAGGATGGGAAGGGCTGATGATAATGATTATTTCTACACAGCTTCCCACATTACCTGTAGAAAGGCGTAAGGCTGTGGTGAATCAGAACTTACTCAACTGATTGGAGCTCCTACAATAGTTCCTAGTGATAATCTTAAGAAAGATTCAACTTTGAAGACGAGACTTGTCTAAACTTGACAAATACTGTGTTATCCATAATAGACCATGAGGTTTTTTGAGTAATAACTTAGCAATATTAGAATGGCAGTAGATAAAAACATGCAACATTGAAATGCAAAAGTTTTATATGATATCTAAAAATCCTTACTTACTGTAAAGGATGGTTACTGAATGTGGTTTGTCGCGACATTGCCATCACACTGCCATTTCCCAACGTCGGCATCTTACTTCGGAAAGCACCATCCTTGCAGTTCGCAGATGGACACCACCATGCGCTTGTGCAAGGACCAGAGCGCAGGAAAAGCAGGAGGCTTCCTGAGGAGGCAACACGTATAGCACAAACTGCATGTACACAATCGCAATCTGCGCATGAGCATGAGACCCCCATAAAAAGAGGGCGCGCACTCCGGTGAGGGGGCTTTTTCCTTCTTCCTCTCCTCCTCACATATCTCCTGGAACCTGCTTTGAAGAAGCCTGTGACACCTGGAACCCGTAGACAGAGCTAACAGCTGGACTTGGAGTGGTGGGAGCCAGATTCCTCCCTGCCTTGAAACCTCTCTCTCTCTCTCTCTCTCTCTCTCTCTCTCTCTCTCTCTCTCTCTCTCTCTCTCTCTCTCTCTCTCTCTCTTTCTCTCTCCTTCCCCTCTCCCCTTTGCTCCCTCCTTGTCTCTTTATATAGTTCCTTCCTCTCTGTTCATTGAAAATAAAGCTGAAAAGGTTGTGTGACATTTGACTCAATCCAGTGTCTTAATCTTGTCCCTGGGATCGTAACGAAACCTTCCCGAAACTGGATCGAGACACTTACTAAAGACAATTTTTTTTCCAAAGGAGAAAAGATCAGATCAGTTTCATGAAAATAAATTAGTGTTTCTGTGTATGTAATATTTGACTCAAATTTATGAATTTACAACTACAAGTAATATTACAAGTTTGGTGCATGGATGGAATTATTATGGCTAACTAAAAGCACACAAACTCATCTCTAAGAAATGGGGTATTTACAGATATTTCATTTCTGAAATGAAGTAATTTCTTGTGAGTGAAGAGAAGAGTGTGAATATAATGAGAAAAAATCAATAGTCAGCAGAATAATTTCAAATAACTGAGTAAGTAGCTTTTATTTTAAAAAAGGTGGGTTTTTTTAAAGTGTAATTCACTTTGAAGGTTTTAACTGAACTGCAAAAGGTCAAGATTTTTATTATGGTTACTTACAGTATGTTGCTAGAAAGTCAATAATCTTTAGTACTGACAACTATTATACTACAGCAAAAAGCTGCCTTTCTTCATCTGTAGTTCTGACTATAACCTGTACTATTTCTTTACATAAAGCTTAGCTATTAAGAAAAATACGTAAAGAAATCTCAGAAATCTGGTACCGTTAAAGAATGTTTTACAGTGTTTAAGATATTGTCGGCACTCACACTATAAACCCTTGCTTTCAAAGGTTTATGACTGAGCCATAAAAATCAGTCCATTGTATAACTTCGCTTATTAACTCTCATTTTAGGAGTCTGTCCACCCTCCCATTTCCCCCTCACTAAATATTCAGAATATGTTTCTTCACCTAGGCTACAGAAATACGTTTTTAGAAATACTTTTACGAGTTATTTTCTTCCAGTTCCTTTCCCTTCACAATTACACAGCATGACATTTTAGAGTATAATGGAACAAAACTTTTAATATAAATGTAAGATGATCTCTCAGCTTTCAAAGGCATAGATTATTAATCTCAATAATTCTCATACATTTAATCCCCAAAACCTGAGCTTCTACATTAGCTCACCACATCAGTTATTGAGAAGTAAGTCCCTTAGCTGTTGCTTCTCTCTGCTGTTGCCACAAGCCTCGGCAGCATCCCCACCTGATTCCGTATAAGTCTGTCAACACATACAGAAAGCTGTGAAACAGAACCACATTTTCATGAAATATTTGCAGAAATCCCCCATCTTGGTGCTTGCCTTGTTTCTTTGTATCTCTGTGAGACAGACACAGGCCATAATATTAACTTCACATATTCTTACCCAACTTTGGTGTTATATTAGCACCAGCATGTCTGATAAGAGTGATTCCCTCTATATTGTGAAGAAATTTCATTAGATTTCATATAGTATCAGAATTGTTAACGTTTCAACTCCTCAGATGCAAGCTGCAAGCCACAAGAACGGCTGACAGCCATAGCTGCAATAATCTCCCACATGTACTCTCCTGCAGATGTGGGGTGCAGATCCTACACCATTGCCAAGCACTCAGACTCACATTATCCAGAATTCCTCAGCAACTTTCTTTGGCTATTCTACTACAATCATCACTGCAAGACAGAGATCGACCTGATTGCTGCTGGCTCAGTTGGGAGCAGCCCTATAGATTAGTACTAGTAAAACAATGGGGTATCCACTGCCTGGCCTATATCACCCCACTCTTTGCAGAAGATCTGCAAAGGATTCACTTGTCAGCAGCAGTCACATTCTGATCTTTTGAAAGAGGCAAAACAAAGTGAAAAGCCCTAAAATGCACAAAAAGCTGCCTGAGATGGAGTTATTTGTGGGGCAGGGGGAAGGATGGGAGGAGAAAAACGTTCTTATATAAATAGGTCTCATCAAAGATGGCTGCTTACGTGCTAAACCTTGTCCATCTTGTTTTAGGTACCATGCAGTGGCTTCAGGAACTACAGAGGACAGGATAAACATCTGTGAGGTACGACAGCAAGTGAACCACCCTTTACTCTAGAATATGTTTTATTCCCCTTCTTTTCTCATACTAGATGCTTCTCCCTGATTTATTCTAGGCATTAGGTCCCCTGTCCAAGGATGTCTTAGAATCATCATCTCATCCTGCCGGAAAGAAAGACTCCTGTCCGCCCTTGCCTTAGCACTCCAGGTGGCCATCCAGAGGAATGAAGGAGGCACAGACTCTTAAGAGGAGTTCTTGGTCCTCATGAGAATCCATGGCATTCTTTCTCCTCGTGTTAGTTTGTTCAAAAACCCTTCGGAATGACTAAACTAACTCTTTGCTGTGTTCAGTACTGGCATCCACAGCAGGTGAGCTTCCTGTTTTGTGCAAGCTATTGAATGCCTAGCCCCATTTGACAGACCTGGTACATTGGCACAAACGGGTTTTGAGAAGCTTTAGGAAACTTCCTGGTCTGACTTTTAATCCATTTTTTCTCCCTTTTCCTGTGAGGCATTGTCAAGGCCAGGTTGGATGAGGCTTTGAGCAATCTGTTCTAGTGGGAGGTGTCCTTGCCCATGTCAGGGGGGTTGGAACTAGGTGGTCTTTAAGGTCCCTTCCAACGTAAACCATTCTATGGTTCTATGATTCTAATAGCCAACGACTAGTAGGGTTCTTTTTGACCACCAGCAGCAAGGGCCGCATATGAAAACTGGTCAAGGGGGCAATGTGCAGGCTGTAGGTGAGTCAAGAACTTTCATGCATGCTGTTCGGTGAGAGCTGCAGAGAGACCCTGTGGGTCTGAAGGAGGACATGGCTAAGCATCACGGCATGTTCACTCCTATTGCTGCATTTCTGAGGAACGATCTGACAAAGCACTGGTCCTTTCTCAAGGAGCATGTTGATGTAGTGTAATAAAAAGGATTGTATTGATTTGGCTGTCAAACACAAAGATAAACTCACTGCCATTCCCAGAAGTAAGGCAGAGTTCTCTTGTCCCTTTCTGTCTGAAGAGAAGGAAAAACACATCACACTTCCAGTGAAACTTCCTGTTTTCATTCTTTCTTATTTATCTCTTTACTTGCTTTCATTAATTTCTTTTTTTTTTTTTTACTGTTTTCTCCATGTTGCCTCAACTTTATCCCCTGAGACATGATGCTTTCAGTTGGCCTGTTGAACCTAACTCTTTTCTCAAGAAAGCGATAACTGAAAGCAAGTAAAATTAGACTGTCTACTTAGTTGTTTATGATATATTGGCACTCTCATAGATTAAGTCCTCTTAGGAAAGAGAGATTCATATGTCTATATATGTCCCAATCTTTCTAAATAACTGTCTGGGGAACTGACATAAAATCAAATAGACTGATTGGTTTTAGTTTCTTTACCCTCTCCCCTTCATGTAGTCCACTGAACAGTTTAAACTCCACTGGGAAGGGTATCAAATTTGTATGTAGTGTTTCTAATAGCACACATATGGCTCAATGAAAAACCGAAATAACAAGATATTCTAGACTCTAATAGCTTTTCACTTAGTTTGATCTATAGAGGCTGCACAGCTTGGATTCTTTTTGTAAGAGTATCACTAACTTTCAGAGTAACCTTCAGTAAATCACTCCACCACGTTTTTCCTTAATTATGAAATGGTGATGATAATATTCCGTAAACCACAAAGCACTCTAAGTCCTAAGTGTGGTCATTATTATCTAATTAACTTCAAATTCTGTCATTTCCCTCCCAGAAATATCTACATGCTAAAACCAAAAAAACCCACATCTGCAATACTTATGACCTTCTTCAAGGCCTTTTCCCAGCAAGTGAAAGACACCAATCTGCTGGTCTTTATCACGTGGAACAAGGATTCTACATTTACAAGTCATCATCAAATGGCAGGGGAGGAATCTGATGAAAGTTACTCGTTTCAGAAGTCCTTGGATGAGGCCATGTATTTTTATTTAACTACTTAACAGGACACAAGAGATAGTTTCCATTAGAGTATAGAGTAAGAATACTTGGTCTTCAATTGCATGTCCCATTCTGAGACATTAAAATTACCTTGCTTCTACAGGAAACTTCTCAGCTATATCTGCAAGGTTACATTCTTTCTAAGAGCACAAGGAACCTGAACCTGGGCCTTTCTATAGGTAGACGTGTACAATAGATATGTCTTGACTGGGAAAAAAGGAAATCAAAACTGAAGCTGATGCTGAATTTTCATATTAACACAGTTATGCAGAACAATTGGATTTCAGGATGAAATGCAAGTGAAATAATTTTCTTTTCATTTTCTCATCAGGTTTAAAGTTCAAAGGTAGTTTTCCATATATAAAAACTGCATCTGCTCTTTAGAAATGCTAAAATTATAATCGGTATTTCTGGATCATTTATTAATGGCAGTCACTTTTCTAAAAATAATGTTATCTGGGCTCTACTGAAACAGGAACTTGTTAATAATAGACTTGAAGTACAGATCAGCTGGCTGGGATACAAGAAAACATACAAATCAACTGTTTAATTTTTGAAACATTTTCCTAATTGCAGAGAGAAGTAAAGAAACAAAGGAATCAAGTTTCACAGCTAAAATTTTCCTGCAGTAGTATCAATAGACATTTTTCTTTTAGGAAGTCAACAACCGAAAGAAGCTGGTTCTGTTCTGAACCATCTGCTTTATTGTATTTAAAATTACATATAACGATTATATGAATTTGAACATTTAACATTTCTGGCTACTTTGAGAGAAAAATGCAATTTCATAGCCCAACTTTTCATTTATAGTTTGGCTCATGCACTCACAAGAGAGGGAACAGTTGCTCTGTAGCAGTTGTTCAGGTCTCCGATCATAAAGTTAGTCAAGATTTTGGATAATTACATAGAAGAGTTTCAGGATTGCTTCAGTCTCCACTGAACTGCCAATAGCATCAAATGAACATACAGGTAGCCACAAATGAGGCAATTTTGTCCCCTTTGCCAGGGAAATGACTCAGGACCAGTGCCCAGTTCAATCAGATAAACTAAATTTATGGTAACCGTCATTAGGGATTTAGTGTAGGCAAGAATGTGACTTTCAAATATTGATTTCTACAGAGAAATCATTACTTTGAAGTCTAGCCAAGTCCAAAGCTATGTTTGAAAATAATAACAGGCATTATTTGTGAGTCTTCCTTGTCTTCATTTTCTTGATTTCCATTTTTCTTTGTTTCCTTCTCATCATCTCTGCTCTAAATATCACCAAAACCAACAAGGGAAAGTAGTTGAATAAAGGACATTGTCAAAAGAAATTTATTCAAGTGTATCGGCAGGAATAATGCAAGTAAAGTAATTACTAGCCATTTTATTCCCAATTTTTTATTCCAGCCATCCTAGAAGGACACCATATAAAAAAACTTTTTTCTTGTTTTAATTGAAATGTCTCTGTGAACATCTTTGTTTTTAACTTTTACTTTGAGTTATGTAGTTAAATCAATGATTGGTTAGGTGTCCTGATATTTCTTTGGATCTGACCAAAGGTATTCTTACTTTGAATTCTCTAATGGGTTTGATGGGGTGCTACTGCAGATTAACAAATTTACTGGGAATAAAGGAAGTACAAGGGGGTTCACTGCATGGATGTGTTGCTAGTCAGTAACTTATTTAATTGCCGGTTTAAAAAATTGTGTTTGTGAGCCAAAAGAAGGCGAAAGGTACTTTGGGCACTAATAAAAGCCTGCTAAGAAGACCTATAGATTATGGCTAGTAATTTCCTGAGACCACGAGGAAGGTTTGGTGCAGAAGTTCATGCAATCAGGGGACTGTTGCCTGAGAAACCTTCTCATAAACTCAGGGCAGGGATGCTCCATAAAATACTACCAGCTTTTTGGATAAAGGGAAATTTCTATCCATGTATACATGTTACATATCATTCCCATATTTTTCAAATTTTTATGATTACATTTAAATTTCCTGTTAAAGATTTCCTTGTCTTTAAATGGTTAGGGTGTATTTCCAAGTGTGGAACTTTGTCCTCCTACAAGAAGGTTACAGGGTACAGTTAGTTTTGCTGGGATTGTGAGGCACAATGAAGTTTATTTATTGATTAAGAGCCATATTAAACTTGTTGAACTAAGGGATTTTTTTCTGCTTCTGTGTGGCAAAAGAGCTACATATATGAGCTTTTCTCATAAAATATTTATTCGTAGAGTGTTATATTTATTATAAAATAATATTACAATATAGTAGTGGAACTACAATACTGTTTGAGAGAAGAGTAAATAATAGCTAGAGAAAATATATCCATTGCCCATTTTAAAGTGCTTAAGCACTGTTTTGGAAAAAAACATGATGATCTTTACCTTGATATGCTGCACTGTACGAATGTGCAAAGGAGTTATAAAACTTCCCTGGATTAGCAGCTAAGGGGATCCCTTAATGATGGCACAGACATCGCTACAACACCTGCTTTTTGTGGCAGTGAAATATAAGTGAAGACTTGATGGCAGAGGCATGCCAGAGTACCATTTCACTCTAGCTGACTTCTAGCCTGTGTAATGACCCTTTGGATACACTTAGAGACTGACATAATTTATAACGATGATGCCAAAATAAGGCTAACAGAAGGCTGGCACAAAACCACCTTTGCCCTGGTTGCATAGAGCCAAAATGTGTTGAAGCTGTTTCTGAATTTATTTCAAGATTTTGTAATACAAACACAATGAAACCGAGTTAAAATTCTAAGCACTTCTCTGAACTTTTACCAAAATAGCATTACTTAATCTTTTTACTTCAAACATCATGTTAAAAGTAGCCAGTGCACATAAGAAAGAATTAGGATAGTGATGAACACATAATCTAAATTCAGGAACAGAGAGGAATCTAACAAACACAGATTAATCTAGAGGATTAATGGGTTGTTTCCTCACTACATTTTTGTAATCTGGTAATGTATCATAACACCCAGCTGTGTCAGTCATGGAGGTTACTGTTTCCTATCTCATCTAAAAGGAGTAGAAGTAAAGAGTCACTTGAAAATGTTGCTTATAAAACTGAATTACATTTCTCTTTCAGAGATCTTGTCAGTGCTTTTAAAATTGTTAATCTCCTACTGCATATTTTCACATGTGATACACAATTACTATTTACAAGCAGTGTGAATTCATTAGCTTTATGAAGCTGATAGCTATTATGCATGAGTTGCTTCCTGTCCCCCAGGACTGAAATGAAAGTGAGATACTGCATCTCTAAAGGCTTCCCTAAAAGGAACATTAATAAATAAATAGCATAACTAAACATTTGTTAAATTGGCACTAATATACGTTGAATCATGTCTTACCTAATTTGAAGAAATTCTTAGCAGAATTTGGAAGGAAGGATAACTCATCTCTGTAATTTTCAGTGTCAGTCTAGAAGACCAACACGTAATGATGAGTTTTTTCAGAATGATTTTTTTTGCCTGTGACTACAGACTTGTTGACACCAGAAGTCCTTCTCATATTGCTGTTATGGTTACTAACATATTTCTTTTTATCAAAGCAACATGTTTCTCAGAGTTCTATCAACTTTGAAAGTTTCTAACAAAAGTTTCTGCAGTTGGGTGTGTTCTGAAGACAGTAATACAGAGAGATCTAAATAAGAAATCTGTCTGTTTTGACACAGAATGTGTATTTTGACATGAATCTTTCATGAAAATAGTTCATTATTTCCATCACTGAGCCAAAAAAAATATGAGCTATCACAAAAATTTTGTAGCCACCTTTTCGAATGCATGGCCTTGTGATGACTGAGCAGGTAGTTAAAAAAATCTCGTAGAACAGTTGTCAGTAAAATCACTGCTGTACTCTACAGTCACAGGAAATAAAGTTTCATGTAACATGACTTAGTTTATATCTTAAAAAACAATATTCTCCCATTCTAGCTAATATAAGTCAGAACAGTCTGAGGAAACATATTACTTGCACATAAAGGCTGGCTTCCAACTTTCAAAGCTTCTTTTATGTATTTTTCCATTTCCCTTAGCTTATGTTCAGCTATTGCAGCACAGGAACATATCTGCTGAGGTAATGTGAATCTTGAAAGCCAGGACTAGGACCTCCCTCAGAAGGTTTAAGAGGAACAGCCATTTAGTTGTGTTTTTAGAAGGTGCAGAGATGATTTAAGAAAGTAGGGGAAGCAGAGTGTTTCTGATTGCTCAGTTAAATTAATAAATTAAATTAGGCATACTAACCTGTTTCTTTTATGAAGAATGTCTCATAATTGAACACTGTGAACAAGACAGGCAGGAATATTTGTCTAGCAGACCTTGTACCAGCCATATCTCCTAGCCTACATCCTCCTGTGCCAGAAAGGAAACTCAAATGCAAGGGCTTGATGAGATATAGAGCATACACCAGTTAGGTTCCCAGTCTTGACAAGCAGCGAACGTGGATCTGTCAGTCATCCACAGATGTCCTGAAATATATATATAGCCTTTTCCTACTTTCATTTTCTTTCTGATGTCTTTACCTTACTCTTAGTGTAACACTCAGCATCATACATATTAATGATTTACCATCACGGACACTTACTAACTCATTAATGATCACAATACAACAACGCTTAACAATGCAGTGGAAGAGAACAAGTAAAACAAATTCAGCATACAAAAAAAAAAAAAAGGAAACAAGGTAGAAGTGAACTACTTAGTCACACACACAAAAAACCTAATTAAAAAGACCAGTCCAAAAGCAGGCAAGACATCCAGATAAACTGGGTGCTGATAAATCAGTTGCACAGATTGGCAACTGAATGGGTTGACAACCAACCCTTATTACTTAAAACAACATTCTAGAGCTAGTATTGCTAATCTTATTTCTAATGCTTCAATTACACACAAGCAGTATTAAAACTCATGTTATGTGGGTGACACCCACAGTCGTGCGGACACAAGGTCACACTAGCTGACCTATTCCTGGCCACCAGCCATGCCACGTAGCAACAGCAGGGAAATCACGCTCCTGCACACTACCTGATGGGTGTCTGGGAGAGGTTACACATGCACACGATGCTAGAGAAGGGGACACTCTTACTGATGTGGACCAGGGTCCATACACACAACTTCTCTGTCTCAGTTGCACCGTTGTAGCAAGCTCTTCCCCCATTAGTGGTCAGTGCTGCCATTAGGTGTCCTTTAGGATCTTAAAAAGATCTTTAGCCAAACATTTGCCCTGGACTCTGCTTCTGGTCTAGGTATCTCATGAGTCACCCAGTCAAGTAATTCCTTATTCATCTCCCCTGATTTTATAGCACCATCCTAGCAAGCCACACTCTTCTGCTGTTAGTTCCAACCAACCAGCTTTAAGATCGTTAATTTCCCTTTTTGTTACACCAAAATCTTACAGTTCCTTTCAGTTCTATTACCATCATTTTAAAGCTATGGTTTACACATTTGTTTCTGACAGACTTCAGGCATTCATGGATGGCTAAGCATCCTCTTCCATACAAACATCTTGAGTACTGTGGGCAGTCCTACTCCTCAAGAAAAATGTCATGAAGTTAGAAAGGTATGGAGAAGGAGTAATTCCCTTACAGGGAGAGGTGAATAAGGCTGATATCCTTCTATCCGGAGAGAAGGATGACAGGGTATGCTTGAGAGTCTGTAAAATCACAAGGGTGAGTAAATGCAGAACTATTTATTCAACAAGTCCACAACAGAACCAGTCAGCACTCAATGAATCTATTAGATCAACGAAAAACAATTAGAAGAAAAAGTGTCAGTACACAGCAGCAAGTGAATTTCTGAAATTTGTTACCTTGGGAGGCTCTTGGAGGGAACAGATTTAAAAAAGAATTAGACAAATTTAAAGACAACAGGTCTGTAAACAGGTACTAAAGTGAATAAGCAAAAATGTACCCTATAGTATCCTTAATCTGATAATTTTGGATTTATAACTTCTTCAATATCAAGAACTTTGAAGTTCTTACAAGTTTTTATCATTCTTGTTCTGTTCTTATAAGTTTTTGATAAGGTTTTCAAGACCCGATTGAATAAAGCCCTGACTGACCTGGTCAGACCTCCTAGCTGTGGATGTTTTGAGTAGGAAGTTGCACTTGAGGCTTCATGAGGTCCCTTCCAGCCTGAAATATCATATGAACTTATGATTGCAATAAGCTTAAGAATTCAGGAAAAATAAAACTGATAGCTTTCTAGTGCCAGTAATCTCTTCAAAAGAAAGGCCTCATCATAGGAAAAAGTACAGCTATATTGAAAAGCATAAAAATAAAATTCTGCTACAATAATTAGGACATACTGAAGTTAATGGGGCATATTCTGAAATAGCTTAAAGTCCATTCATCCCCACTGTTATAGTTAAAATGGGTCATAACTTGGATCAGTCGTAACTTGGTGAGATTTCAGGTGCCTACCCGGAGGGCGAATCTTAGCCCACAGAACTGTTCCCTTTTTCAATTGGAAGAAAAACAGCTGAGATGGCTTGCTTAACAATAGCTTCATTAATAAAGTGAGAAACTTGCCTGTGCACTGATCCAAGGGTGATGTAAATGGAGAAACCAGGCCATCCATGAAATAAACCGCTTTCACATCTTGCGTAAGCAGGATTCATAAAGGACTATCACTCTTGTTATCCAGTGAAGGGATAAGATTGTTCTGCTTTGCCTCATACTTGCTTTTTTTCCTCCCTGCTCATCTTGATATTGAAGAGGAAAGTTAAAGTAGCATGGTTTATTTTTTTTATTTTTCATGAAAATTGCCAAGTAAAAGATAAAATCCCTATAAATTATTTCACCTTTAGCCAATCAGTACTTCTCATTATAATTACCATGGAAAGTGATATAGTGATTGTTAAGTTAAAACATCATTACTATATAGCTGTAACCAGTATTTCAATGGCCGCAATAGTTAAATCTTTTCAATTCAGTTAAAAATTTTAATGAAAAATCTGTAGGGAAGATAGACAGGATAATTTTGGCTCTCTTAGAATTGAAAACTAATCAAAAGAGTTAATTATCAGGAAAAAAATATATCTTAAGTAGACTATTAAGTTTATGTTTTAAAATGTATTGGATAATTTACTTCCAGAGATAGAGCTGCATTCCTGTATTCAGTCATAAAAAAACCCTACATAACAGCCTAAATATCACCAAAAGTGAACAATAATCCACTTTGTTTCCCTATTTTGACAATGTTTTTTGTTATACTGGCACTTTACATTTGAAATGTACACCTTGTGAAAAAACTACAGGCTATTCATATAACAAAAGACAAGACAGCATGTGTCAGTAACATGCTTTTTTCTTTTTTTTTAAATTAAATAACTGACGCTATTTAACTTCTTATATTATTCACAATAATAATGACTATAGTTTGCTGACAGACATGAAACTCTTGACTCTGTATAACAGCAACCTTTTAAAAAGTTTCAAATATAAGCATTGTAGAGTTAGGAATTAACATTTCCAGTCATTACTCTGCTTACAAACCCTGTACTAGAGGAAGCAAAAGTGCATGGAAAAATTACAAACAGGTATTCCTTACTATTAGCAACTTATCCTCCTGGTAAATTTAACTAGCGTTTCATAGACCACCATGCGCAAGTACTTTACAAGGAACAGCAATACTCCAAATTGCAGCTAAAATAAATGAAAAAATAGTAGATAAGCAATATGCATTTTTATCTAACACATATGATGATGCACTGTTGACCTAGTCTGACAATCTTTCACCCATACTGATGTAAACTTGGCATTGCTGACAGACAAGCACAGGGAAAAGTACATGTACCTGCAGGGAAAGCCAAAAAATAGCCTCTCCGATTCCCTTAATTTCAGATAAATCAGCTATTTTTTCTGTTTCTTATTCTAGATTTTGTCTGCTTGGGGGCTTCCTGAGCTCGTAGGAGGAATTTGTAAAATCTGAGAGGTTCTAGAAAAATCCAAAGTTGCTTGCCCCTCTTTCCAAGCCCATTCAGGTATCCTCACACATGAATTTGACTGTTGCTATTGCCATATTCAGTTTGGAAAATGGCATCCCACGTCTACCTTACAGGAAAATGACAGCAAGTGACATGCATATTATCAGCTTAAATGGCTTTACTGAACTTAGTAGTTACAGCATCTGTCATTGGTCATATTGCTGACAAGGACTCTAGTACAATTCAATAGGTGTCTCATGAGGAATGAAGGGAAAAAGCTTTGATTTTCCCCTTCTCTGCTTGGGTCTTTAAGGAAAGCTAGATTTCATCCTAATGCTGTGCAGTAGTCCGCAATTTACCCCAGCCACAAAGAACTTCACATTATTCAGCTACTTTCTACTAAGCTCTATCATGTGTCGGGGTCAAAGCAATACTGGATGATAGAGAGAAAACCTATAGATTCTCTCAAATCCAAAATATAATATTTCAAATTGTCTCAGATTCTGAATCCCAGCTTCTGTCCTTACCATGTCAATAGTTCAATGTAAAAGCTTCATGATTGAAACAGACATATTGACTATTTTCTTTCCGCTGGGAGTGAGTCACAAGCTGGTGGTGAAAACTGGTGTCTTTCCACTGATTTTAATGGAGCTATGCCAGCTGGCACTACCTAAAAATTTCATGCCTTATCTCAAATTCCACACTTCATATGACTTAATTCATAAACAAAATGAAACCTTGTGGGAAGACTCATGCCTCTCTGTTGCATTGTCTCATTACTAACACTTACAGAAGATTAGATTTTAGAATTCATGACCTGCTTAGTACTTCAGAAAGAAATAAAGCTAAAACAGTAATGCAAAAAAAATAAAGCTGGTTTTATTAGCTGGCTTGTGTGTATATTGCATGTACTGGCTTCTCAGTCCAAAATTATAGAAATAAACAGATGGCAAATAAAATTCTTAAAGCATCTTTGAAATACTATTGTTACATCCAAAAAAGATGTATTTTCCAAGGTCACCTATGTCATAGAACATTCAAGTGGACTGAAGAAATAACTTGAAAGAACTTGTAACTAAGCTCTCAAAGTATAGCAGCCCAAATTTACACTTCATTTTTAGATAATCTCCAAACTTGTAGGATCAGTTTGAACCAAATATTTTGCCTGGACTGTAATTGCTCTGATTTCTGCAGTTTAATGTGGTAGAGAAATCTGGGCTATATGTGTGTATTTTTTTCACGTCTTTTTTTTTTTCCCAGTTATGAACATTTATGAAGAATTCATTATTACGGAAAGCCTTTATGTTTGAGACCCATCTTAGATCTGTACCTAAGAGGGATTTAAATTCCACAGCACTGAAACATCTAATTTTAGTTGCTTGCTTCCCTTAATGAAATATATACCTCTGACTTATTTTCCCATATTCAATTTAAGAAGTACAGGGACAACGAGTTGTCTCAAAACCACAAAAATCACAGAGTACAGCTGGAAGCCAACACCATATAATGTTTCTAAAGTCAGTGGACAAGACAGTGAAAAAGGTATTGTGTAGGCTAGAACATGGACTACAAGGAGGGATAAATTTCAGGCCATATTGTGACTGCTGGAAGTAAAATCCATGCACAGCCTTTGGAGTCAGTATTCTTGTCTAAGGCCACACTCTTCAATACAGCTGTATTGGGTTTACATGTCAAGGTTTTGGTAGCGGGGGGGCTACAGGGTTGGATTCTGTGAGAAGCCGCTAGAAACTTCCCGCATGTCTGATAGAGCCAATGCCAGCCGGCTCCAAGACAGACCTACCACTGGCCAAGGCTGAGCCCGTCAGCAACAGTGGTAGCACCTCTGTGACAACATATTTAAGAAGGGCAAAAAAAAAAAACCCCAAACCTGCAGCAGCAGCAGCTGGAGAAAGGAGTGAGAATATGTGAGAGAAACAGCCCTGAAGACACCAAGGTCAATGAAGAAGGAGGGGTAGGAGGTGCTCCAGGCGCCGGAGCAGAGGTTCCCCTGCAGCCCCTGGTAAAGCCCACGGTGAGGCAGGCTGTCCCCCTGCAGCCCATGGAGGTCCATGGTGGAGCAGATATCGACCTGCAGCCCATGGAGGACCCCACACCTGAGCAGGTGGATGCCCGAAGGAGGCTGTGACCCCGTGGGAAGCCCATGCTAGAGCAGGCTCCTGGCAGGACCTGTGCACCCATGGAGAGAGGAGCTCATGCTGGAGCAGGTTTGCTGACAGGACTTGTGACCCCACGGGGGACCCACGCTGGAGCAGTCTGTTCCTGAAGGACTGCACCCTGTGGAAGGCACCCATGCTGTAGCAGTTTGTGAAGAACTGCAGCCCATGGGAAGGACTCATGTTGGAGAAGTTCATGGAGGACCATCTCCCATGGGAGGGCCCCCACGCTGGAGCAAGGGAAGAGTGTGAGGAGTGGTCCCCCTGAGGAGGAAGGAGCGACAGAGACAATGTGTGATGAACTGACCACAATCCCCATTCCCCATCCCCCGGCACCGCTCAGGGGGGGTAGGTAGAGAAATCAGGAGTGAAGTTGAGCCTGGGAAGAAGTGAGGGCTGGGGGGAAGGTGTTTTAAGATTTGGGTTTATTTCTCATTACCCTACTCTGATTTGATTGCTAGTAAATTAAATTAATTCCCCGAGTTGAGTCTGTTTTGCCCATGATGGTAATTGCTGGGTGATCTCCCTGTCCTTATCCTGACCCATGAGTCTTTCGCTGTATTTTCTCTCCCCCTGTCCAACTGAGGAAAGGGGGTTAGAGAGCAGCTTTGGTGGGCACCTGGCATCCAGCCAGGGTCAAGCCACCACAACAGCAAACACCCAACCTTAAGGATGTAGACTTATGCTCACATTCCCTCCAACTCTTCTCTTTCCCTATTTCTTCTCTCCATCTCGCTTTCCCTCTTTCCCTTCCACACAAACTTAGGAACTCAGGTTACAAAGTAGTCATCATTTAAGGCCACTTCCAGCAAGTTAATCAGCTAGATACAGAGCCGGTACACAGCCAGATATACAGCTGATAAACAGAGAGTACAGAATCTGTCAGTGTCCGGTCCGCAAGCTGTTTAACACCTCTCAATGCACAAAACATGGCTCAGCATCTGACCACAGAATAGGGCCTTTAATATAAAAGATCAAAAGCCTTTAAAATAAAAACATGCCAGAGGAGGAAGCCTGCAGTGATTAAGGACACTGCTTATGCCTTGAGATTCTGCAATAGAATGGAACTTTTTTGGTGAAAATGCCAAGAACATCCTTGAAACAAGATTATATAAAACACTATCGAGTGAAACAGCCTGGCATAAGGGAAAAAAATCCTTCTTTTCCCTAAATATGGCCATAGGTTTAATCTGGGGCAGTGAATTAGAGAGTGCAACACCAACCAGCTACAGGCAACCAATGGTTTCTCACCATGACTGGAATAACAGGCTTTCTGTGGCATCTGTCCTTGTCAACACTTAGCATAGCTCCACTCTTTCAGAGGAAAGCCACACAAGCCCTTACCCCAGCCACCAACCCAGCACTTTTCCCCAAACCAAATCACACATCAAAGGAGAGGATATTCTTTTTGGTTGGGTCAGAAACCTTTAAAGACAGCAGTAATTGATGCAACACTGATAGGGAGCAAGAAAATAAAAAAGACTGATCATATCTCCTTTCAGTTTCTGTGTGGTACTCAAATACAGGGTCTGGAGCAAGTAACACTGTGCCTTCCAAAGTAACTGACAATGAAGAAAGAGAAAAGGAGGGAATAAAAAACATCAATTGCTCAATGTGCCATTACAGTCAAGAAATGACCATATATCCATCTAAAACACCATCTCCTCCAGAATAATACGTGCAGCACGGATCACTGTGTTTCAAAAAAGTGTGAAAGAATTGGCAGAGGTTCAGAAAAGGGAGTTCAAGTCTCAGAGAAGGATTCAGAGAAATGATCAAAGGGATGGAAAAATGCTCAAAAATTTGGAATTGTTTTACTTAAAAAGGTGATAGAAAAAGGTTACTGTTTCTTATCATGTGTACCAATCACTATAAAAACATATCCACTGATGGTCTGGAAATGGTTCAGAGCTTCTGAATTACATTTCTTGTAATAAGTGGACGGGAAAAAATTCAATTAAAGGGTGGCAAAATAATCATAAATTTTTCCTCATAGCAGAATAGAAGTCACCATTCCTGGAAGCTGCTGAGGTCAAAATATCAGAGATTCAAAAAGAACATACATATTTGATGAACATCCTGAGTTCTTACAAGTATCAATAACCTTTATTTTGGAATATGTATAAAACTTCAGGACTAAGGGTAACACCTTTTTATCCACCAGAAGTCAGTTTAAGACTGAGAGGAAAAGAAAAGAAAAAAAATATTGTAAATTATTCTAGATTAACAATGCCAGGAATTTCTCACTTTTTTTTTTTTTTTAAGTGTAGCTACAGATACAGTAAACAGTAACCATCCTAAGGTCAAAATGAAAACACTGGACTAGATAGACTTCTGGTGTAGTCCAATATGGCAATTCCTGAGACAAAGGAGATTAAAGTTATCTAAAAAATAAGAGTGACATTATATTAAATTTCCAGGTAAACTGAATGCTATTGTTTATATGACATGTTTAATTTTTCTATTAAGCAATGTTTTTTATATGATTTTATTCTTACACTTTCAGGTATGATTTTTTATTGCATTTGAGTTCAACCACATGTCATACATTCTATTTTTACCTTAGCTCTATTTTGATGCAAACTTTATCCTAAAAAGCAGCTTGCTGCATGATTAGGTAAATTATAATTCATGGTGCATACTTTATTGCACATACTCATCTATACATCGCAGATATTAGGCATTTCATTGTTTTAATGGCAATATAGCTATTGAATAAAAAACAAAGAGATGTCTTTTAGTAGGTAAAGGAAACATTTATGGCCTTGCTTCCAAAAGTTATATCCTAATAAATATGAAGAATAGGAGACTAAAGTGTCATGAATTCCAAGTCATTTGCTGATATTACAGTATGCCTGTGATAAACAAGGGTAACCAGACCGTTGAAAACACTATTTTCTACTCTTCAAAATTGTGTGCTTTTATATACTGATTCATTTTAATGAAATGTAAATTTAAAGTCTTATTTTTACATTTGCTAGTACATTACTAGAGCATTTTTCATATGTCCACTATAACCCTTTATTTCCTTTGTCATTAAATCATTAATTCTTCATCAATATATCTGTTTTTCCTCAACAAGTTTGTTTTGCTTACAAAGGTCCAAATTGGTTTTACTATTTTAAAAAACATATGAAATAAGCCCAAACGCACCAAGCCCCCCAACATTTTGCAAAACTACTTTTAATTTTCTTCAGTCACTTCAAAACATATACCAGCATCATTACCTTTGGAAAATTAGGAAGTTCTCAGCCTACCTGCAAAGAATCGCATTGTCAAATGGACTTCGGCATGCAAAAACATATCAGACAGTATGTACTGTACTGCGGTCACCATGTGCGCCAATTAGAGCTTATTATTCTGAATTACAGTTCATTTCTTAAATGGCAGGAGGAAAAAGCAACAGTTGGTGAGATTTTTACATATTCTGCAACACCTTATAAAGTGACTGAATGGCTGAAAGAACATCGTCATGAAACTTTACATTTTATGGATTCTATTTGAAACTAACTAGAGTGAAACGTTCTTCCTGTGCAGCTCTGTTGGCATATCATCACGATCTTTCTTACGTTAACATTTAAGCAGGTACGGCTCTGACTTTATATCAAGCTGCATTTCTGAATGTTTGGTAAAGTGGCCTCTGCTTTTTTTTTCTTTAATGGAATATTATAAAGCTTTGATTTTAAAAACACAAATACAGAACATCTAATGGCCTCTTTTCATTTTATTTTTTAAGGAAGCAAAGCAGTCTCCCAGACTCGGTATGGGATCAGAAAGAGAGGTTTCTCACTTTTTCCCTATTAATTTACAAATTTAAAACAATATCAATAACATTTACAAAATGTTATTGGTATTCTTTTAATATGTAAATAACATTTACAAAATGTTATTGCATTTTTAATGCATTATTAAATGTTATTTTTTACAATTAAATATTTTAAAGGGTTTAATTTTGAAAATTTTATGCATGATCTCTGCATTAAACCTGGGAAAAAGTATGAAATATATTTCTTTACTGATATTTTTAAGTGTTTTTATATATATGAAGTAACAATTCTGCACTACATTCACTGAATTTGTCTGGAACGCCACCATGCATAATGTTTGCATAAGCATGTGAGTTTCAAAATGTTCTTCAGATTTAATTTGGTCATACTCACAGATGATAGTTACAGAGTAGTGAAAGGATGAGAGCAGCTGCTGTCTCACAGTAGCTGTAAATGAGTCCAGATTGGACTACTGAAAAAATCTTGATCTCTCTCTAATCAGTGACAAAATTTCACTTTAGTGACGAGACCACAGAGTCTTAATCGATGTAGCGTGCACATCACACAGAGTGGTATAATATGCATAGTTGTTCTATGTTTTGTTCAAATTATGTTGACAATTATCTCAAAAGATATCTTTCTAAATATCAATACCTCTTATTCCTAAAGGATTTTTTTTCAACAGCCCCCCTTTTTTTCCCCTGTGTGTTCTGCTTTTATTTGTTAAATAGTATTTCTGTCAGTGGGTGGCAGTCTCCATTGGCAGACCTTCCTGCGACCTTGTTTTTCACCCACAGTAGCCCTTAAATGCACCATCCAAAGTATAACCTGAATCTAGGCAGCTGATGTGTTTCTGCAACTATAAAAGAAGTATGCCCAGCACATGAATTAATAACTTGGAAATTAATTACAACTACTTCTGTTCTACTTCAATTCTAAAACACCCATTCTCCTGCAGATTATACATCAGCAGTTCAGATATACAGGAATTAATAGGGCTCAGGACGCTCCTATACTATCTGAATTTTAAGTCAGAATACTCAGCATTGTGGGTTTTTAAGCTAAAGCCTTCTATTATGCACTTGAACCAGATTAGAAACATCCAAAGTTGTCTGTTATTACATCGCAGGTAACCGAAGGGAGGATGAGATTTTCTTTGCTGTTGGACTATGCTGGTGTGCCAGCACTGCTCAGCACCAAAGCACCCCGCACCGCATGCAAAGAGAGCAAGATCCCTCTGAGGAAGCTGGGCAAGAGCTTCTCAACATCTGCAGAGAGAAAGAAGCATTTCTGCCACCACAGAAGGCTCAAAGGGCTTTCAAATTTCACAAACATTTCTGATTGCTCCTGCTACAGGTACAGAGAAGAGCTATAGATCTGACAGAGAAATAAGTACTATGGGAGAGAAGAACTAGGCTTTTAGCCTACCAAAAGTCAAGTCCAAGGTTTGATATGATTGCTCTCTGCAGATATATCAAGAGGCGATGTATCAAAGAGAGAGAAATGTTATTTCATATCAAGGGTAATGTGGCACAAGAACAAATGAGTATAAATAGGGCATGAAGAATGAAATTGTTCTGGAAATTCAAAGCAAGTGCCCTATTACCAGTCACTGCTCTGAAGTACTGGGAAGTCCAAACATCAAACTGCTTTTAACGTGGACTTCAATAAATTGATTAATGACATTGCATGATGCAATTTCTTGTAATATTAAAAAAAAAAAAATAAAAAGTCATGCTTCTCTAACCAGGATATAAATAGGAACATCTGATATTTCATTGTTTGCCTCACAAACCACAGTGATTAAAGTTGCTGATTCAGGCACCTTTACAGCCAAGTTGATCATCTTACTTGCTGAAGACATCAGTGCTGCAATTCATTTGCCAGCGTTCACGTTCTGCATCATCTCCACCTTTTCATGGAGTAAATGTGCAGCACAAGAGGAAGGATTCACATTTCCATTCTGCTATCAGTAACTGCCAAGTAATATAAGAAACTACCTGTACCTTACTCTATAGTTATAAAGACCTATAACGGCAAAAAAAAGAGATCGCTCGGTCACTCGTTTTGTACACGTAAGTGTATTTTCTCCCCCCCGCCCTGAGTGTTCTTATGAGAAGGAAATACTACATCTCACCATCTTTGATGGCAATGCAGTACAGATTTGGAGTCTTGAGGGATTCAATTTAAAGCAGCAAGAGTTTTTTACAGGAAATTTTTTTTAAGTGTATCACTCCAAGCCTTGTCTTCTAATGTGATCTTTGAAATTGTCTTTTCAACTGAATATGAAGTAATTATATTTTGCCTTAGTTTTATGTGCTTACTATACACTAATAGTATAAATTATACACCTTGCTCTCCAGTGTGTATTTTTTATATGAGAGCTCAATATCTTTATGAAAGCCACTTGGATTCATTAAGAATTAGAGTAAGTTTTGCAGAAGTACAGGAGTCCTACAGACAGTATCCTAAAAACTAAATGGATTTTCTTGAGAAATATGTTTTTCCCATGGAGTATCCTGCAGAATATATACAGTTAACAACAAAATTTTATACAGAAGTTGAAACAACATGCTAGGAAAGGTGCCATTGTTCTCAATTCCCTAGGACATTTCTACAAGGTAACTGCACGGCAGCATATTAGAATAATCATTCTACAGTGATCACATTTTGGTCCCATTACAACTCGATTGCACTTTGTGATAAACATTCACTTCTTTATAACACTGGGTTTATTCATCATTTCAGATACACACCACCATATTTCTGACCGTGGTGTATTATCAATATTGAAAAAACTATATAGGTTTGTGTGTCCATCATTCTCAATCTGGTGCAATGATCATAACATAAAAGAAATTGGAGATAGCTTGGTGATCAATGGGTAGACAAAACTAATGAAATGAGAAAGAAATTTTAGTAATACATGTAAAGTTCAATTCAGAGTGGAAATATTTTTGACGTTGTGTATAAAATGAAAATATAGGCATATATCAAGCATTATTAGAGACAGTCAGTTTATCGATTGTGTTAATCACATCCAGAGGAAAATGACCTAAATAGGTAATTAAACTATACTGGACACAGAGTATTGCACTACAGTTATTGGCTCAGTACTCACTGTCTTATTGGTCTTCAGCCATGAGACAACCTTTGCTTTTGGCATCTGTAAAATTGCCATTTTAGAAATCACAGCATACAGTCACAATGATCCAGAGAGATGAAAACAAAGAAATTTGTGATTAAATAGGGAAATCCTACACAGGGAAAATAACGGAAACATCTTTGTTCAATACCTGATGCTTATACAGAGGCTCTGATCCAAAGGAATAATTATATTGACATAATTTATGTAAAATTAAGGACAACAGGACAGGCATATAGAAGCAGATATTTCTAAAATTTTATAATTATATAGGAAAAAACCTTATGCAAATGAAATTGATTTTCAAATCTCTGGACCAAATCTAGACAGATACAAGTTGGTAACACATATTAAAAGCTCTGAAAAATAAGACACATTGTAATTGTTACATAAATTGTATAAACTTTGTGCAGATTCATAATCTAGCTTTAAAATTGGCATTCACTGGCAGTGAGACAAGTAATAATTATCTCTAATGCTTACTGACAAGTTGGAGCACTAAAACCACTAGTTGCCACTTTTTTTTATTCCCTAGGTCACCCAATATAAAAAGAAAAACTGCTTTTCCAGCAAGTTTGAAATACACGACAGCACCTCCTTAATGCACATCTGTAAAGGTGACATACATTTCACAGAACATTAAATGTGCCATTTGAATGTATTAATTCTTAAGAATTACAGATTTTACAGTTGAGATATCTTCTACTCTATCGCCAAATCTGATCTTTATGTTTTCTTTTGCTTGGTTTGGCAGAGTGCAGGTAGAATTCAATATGACTGGTATAAGATACTTGTCATCCAAAACTACCTCAATTGTTCCTTTAAGGAACATAATAAAGTGAGATTTTGGGGTTTTTAAGTCAGTGGCAATATTGTCATCGATCTTAATGTGGACTGGAGAAAGGAGTGTCTTTGACTACAGTCTTTTAAGGAAGAGGAAAAAAATTACAAAAGATCTGTAAAGTATCGACAAGTTCTATATTGATGAAGGAATATGTGCTTCAGATACAAAGAAGTAAAAACAAATTAGCTTCAGCGTCTCAGTTGGATCAAGTTTCCAGTAATGATTATCTCCAACCTCTTTTTATGCAGTGGATAATGGAACTGGGTCTCAGTATCCTATTTTGGATTTTTGGCTGAGAGCTAATTATCATTAATGCTTACCACCAGTACTTACATAGTTTTCAGTGTTCAAGGGCATGTTGGCAACTGTTTCAAGTCATCTGTAAGAGTTAGACATACTGCATTAAAAGAAAAATTCTGGAGAGAGA
>VYXH01009276.1:18216-44462 GCA_013397275.1 Burhinus bistriatus | reverse complement strand
ATTTTGCATTGCCTAAGAATCCTGTTTCTTAATCAGACTCTAGATGTATTTCGGAATGAAACAATCTTTTAGAACCACTGGTGTAAGTAATAAAGTCAAAGTGAAACCTTCCATCAGCAGCCAAGAATATGTCTGACCTTTTTCCCCCTTCTTTCCCTGTCTTACAGCTAATGGAGTAAACGCTTCAGCTTTTCTGGGTTCCCCTTTATTGTATTAACAGCCAGTATAACATCAGGAGAAAAAATACAGCAGTAATAGCAGTATTCCTGTCTTGAGAGGGAAGAGGATACGAAGGAGGGATGTTTCTTGTAATGGAAGGAGCATGGGCCCAGTGCTCCTCCTCTATGGTACAATCTGACTTCATCAGTGTTACATCTTTTTCAGTTGAGGATTAAGCTACACCACCATTTCCCTCTTCAGCCAACCTTTCTCTCTCCCTTCCATCTCCTACCTCCATCTACACAATAGGTGCTGATCAAGTAACTGACAGACTGGTGAATGAAGAGAACAAAAGATCTAGAGAGTAGTATATTGATCTGTTCCCTCCTATCAAAGTATTGGCTAATTTTATACCATTTGAGTTGTTTTAGCTAGAAATCACTTTTCCAATTTTATCTAACCTAGAAAAGTGATGTTATGTATTCATATAGACATGTCACTTCACAAGGATCTCAAAGGTCTTTACAAATTGTGTACCATACAAGAATCTTTTCAGACACCCAGGAATTGCAGTTACTTTTAAGGTAAATTGCAGGGGCTATAGTGATTTTACACAATAGTTTATAATATGAATTGAAGACTGCATACATTTGGAACTGCAGGTGAAGTTAGGTAAGGAAGAAGTAATTACCTAAACTGGAATTTGAATAGCGTGATAACAACTCTATTCTTGCAGAACCATACTGACATTCTTTTGGTTTTGTCATTCATGTGAAAGACATAATCACCTCTATAATATGGAGCCCCTTACTCACTGCTGAGCCATAGATTCAGAATTGACTCAAATGTGCAGGGTTTTTTTAAAAAATCCTACCACTTGATTTTTCTTTCTGGTTTTACCAGGAGGAAACCAGCCTCTTTGATCATGTTCTTTGTTCAGGAACCAGCCTGTTTGATTACATAGCTGAAAAAATACAGCCCAAAATGGATTTTGCCAATGGAAAAGCCATTTTAGATGCATTTTTGTGGTTCAGCCCGGTTCTCTGAAGCAGCACTAACATTATTTTCTTTGTCTTTAGAACAATCCCAGAAGCAAACAGTCTTTGCATGAACAGCAGAGGAGCAATGACATGACTTATGCGACTGTACTGTCTTTTCGGGTTGTCATAAGGTTGCTGTCAACTGTGGACTCGTGGTCTGACAGCAAGCGCAGAAAATCCAGGATCCAGTGAAGGACTGTTATTTAAAAGACATCAAATTTGCATCAAATAAACCAAAACTTCTTTTTCTTTTGTTTTAGTTTTGCCTTTACATGAACTCACAGAGCCTTTATGCTGATGGATACAATATCAGAATTCTACATTTCACAGAATGTTAAAATCACATAGGTTTTTCTCTATCACTAAGAAAGCCATCATTGTAGTTAGGCTTGAAATTAACAAATTCTTTAAACATTACGAGCAATTATATTGAAAAAAGCTTCTTATTGTGGTGGTAATAAATGAGACCACAAAAGACCCAGACATGCTTTTTCAGTTCCCTTTTGGCAGTTATTCTGTCTGAATTAGATATATCCATTGCAATTATCTTATATATTATAAGAAATACTGAAAGGAAACTGCAGCCTGAATACAGACAGCGTATGTGATTTAGAGACAGGGCTTCCAAGAATAGAGTACCAAATAACCGGAGCTTCTACATCATGCTTCAACTGGTGTTGACACAAAGGGGGGCAATACTTACCCTATCATCTATTCATAGGAGGTGAAGACAAATACATCTGTGTTCCTGAACTATTTCTGAAGACTTGAGAACAACTGCAGAAGAGGTCAGAAATAGAAGGATTTTGTCAACTTTCTCATTAACCAAAAACCAGAAGACACGTTTCCAAGGAGGTAATACATATCAGAAAGAAACGTACGGAGATTCAGTAGCAGAAGCTCGCTACTCATTTTGATTCATCCCATCTTCCGATGGGATTGTCTCACCATGAAGAAGGTATTGTAATTCACTCCTGTTCTTTACTTAGTGGGATTAGGGTCCAGCAGATACCCTTTGCCTCTGTTGTGGCAGGTCACACAGGCACTTTGAAGCTGGTGCAAAGAAGGCTCCCAAAGAAGCTGTGTGCTCAGGGATTCACCTCTCTTTGTGAATTTTTAGACCAAATCAGAGCAGGGAGATGGAGTACAGAATAGAAGAGAGACTGTTATGAGTTATTATAACATTATGATAGTTGCTCCTGTGCCTGCCTTTCATAACGTATAACACAAGACAGTCAGCATTAGAACATTATTCAACTTTTCTGTGTAAGCCTTAAGATCAATATTACACTATAACGACCTGCCTCTGCTATTGTCCTTCAAGATTTTTATGTATTTTCCAAACATCACATTAAACTAACCTATTAACTTTATCAGTTTTGTTACAAGTACTTTTCTTGCCACCTTCCTACTGCCTTGACACTCTTCTAAAAGAACAGAGCAAAACATTAACAAAACACTCGACATAAAATCTAATCAGCCAGTCACTGAGAGTTCAAATTATTTTAAAGTGTAGTATAGGACTGTCCAAGTCAGGCTCTTGATTTATTTCCCCTCAAATTCCCACTGACTTCTTAGGGAGTGGAATCAGTCCAATGCCAAGCAGTTTTAGCAGATTAACTACAGCTTCACCTTTCCTCCCATATTCTACGTTTTTCCTATTTCAGCTGCTCTCCTGCCATTTCTTTTCCTTAGGATGGTTTGTGTTCTCTGACCTACATCAGTTCAATGTTATTTCACTTGGAGCGTTCCTAATCTAACCTCACTTTTTAATCCATGTTTAAATTGATATTCAGATGTTAAACTTGAATACACAACTGTGCATGATGAGCAGTTTATTTTAAAGTTGTTATCTTCAGTGTCTTGTCTGTTCTCTCATCTCCTCATTTAAAAAGTAAATTAGAGTAATTAGCAAGCAACACCTATATGGAATTTACTTGTGACTGGCAGGTGAATTGTGCAACTTAATGATGGGTGAACTGATATAAAATGGGTAAGCGAGAAGACTATCAATTCTGTTCCCTAGGATGAACACATATTCTGTAAGAGAAACAGCTCGATCCCAGTTTAAAAGATTTTTCTGCTAAATAGAACATGCTAAATAAGTCTAACTAATCTAACATTCAGAAGATTAGCCACCTAGTATGGCTTTCTGAGCTATGCCATACATTCATCTTATCTAAAAATGCTAGTACTGAAATCCTTCTTCAAACTTCTTCTTCCTACCTTTTCAATTTAGAATTGTGGTACTTCCAGTTAAAAAAAAAAAACTTTCATTTTCCTGACACTTGATTCTGGACTGTCCAGATATAGGCCTCAAGACAGCACATCTTAATTAGGTTCCTTGTTTCAGTTTTAGGGTCACATTTTCCTAAAAGTGAAAACTTCCACATTTTGGGCTTGACTTCATAAATGCAAATGACTCATTTAGAAAATATTAGGCTGAATGCAAGGAAATTAATTTTTCTTTACAATTACAGTACAAGTCTCATATGCAGTATACTAATCTTCACTTCATTACACAATGGCAGTTATGTAAAGTACTTTACACCCAGAAAAATTTGGATGTGATTTCATGCAACAGAACAATTACATCTACAAGATATTTTCTATTTAGAATAAGTGCACTCTAAATGGGTTTAATTTTGGAGCTACAACTAGAAAAGCTGCTGTTTAAATACTATTTCCTAACCAAAAATCTGCAGTACATATCCCATTTTTAGCTAACTTACAGCAACTGAAATTAAAGTTTTATGCAGAATGCTTGTTATATTCTGTCACCTCTTGTTCACAGTAAGTACAGTCGAAGTACAGAGTGAGATGGATCACTCTTTCCTTCAGACCCAGCAAATAAATAAATATAGTTCTACAACTGACAGGAGAGGTATTGGTCCTTGTCAGAACTAACCCTAGCAATTTTCTGTGGATCTACTGGGAGTCAAAAATAAAGTCCTCCATAGACAGGTAATTTCCAGAGTTAGTGTAAGATTTGTGAAGAATTAGGAAAAATACTCTCTGGGATATACTCAAGTGGGACACTGTAAGATGTGTTAAAGTGAAATCTATGGCTACAGAGTGAAAAATAAGATGCTTATTCTAAGTCAAACCTAGACTGGATTCGGATTAGAGATTTCTTCCTAACATTCTTTATCACACTTGAGGCCAGAGCTGAGTGATGCACACACTTGAAGGGCAAAATTCAGAGCTCAAGAGGTAGACACATATAATAGAACTGTCTCAAAGTCTGTATCAGAGGTTTTAAGACAGATTTATATCAGAAAGTTTCAAATTAACTGGAGATAATTTCCTGTAAGTTCTTAAACTCAGGAGAAAAAACATAGGGTTTTGTAACTATTAAAGGAATTCTACAATGTAGTAGACAAGGGTTGGATATTTTTTTTTTTTTTAATTACTACCAGCTCTGTATTTGGTGGTCTTATTAACATGCTGGGAAAAAAACATCTTGAATGCTAGAGAGTTTTTTAAAAATCAGAAGCTTCTGAAAATGACATTAAATCCTCTGACAGTTTGTGTGTTTACCTTTTGATTTTTTTCTTTTAAAATTATTCTCTTTCAAAGCTGGATGAAAATTGCAAGACCCAATTATTGAACATCAAGCTAACATGGGGCAAGAAAAAAGCCAAGAGAACTGAAGCTGACAGACCCTTTGATAAGTAAGCGCAAAGAAGGTGGTTTAAGGCAGAAAATAAGGATACACTACCACACAGAAGAAAAGCTATCTGCTTTCAAACTCTTCTAAATAAGTTGATATAAGTGGTGCACCTTTTTCATTGGCCTTCTCCAGAAACTGAGAAAGGACAGCTTAAATGCCTATATTTCTATCTAAATAGCACAGAGTTACTATATTTGTGGGGAATCCTCAGGATCTGTGCTGGCTGAGTATTGTTGAAAACACAGGATATCAGAAGGGTAGAGCTGTTGAGAAAACCAGATCTCTTAAAACTTACAATGACCATCAGTGCCCGGTGTGAGCGCCTTATGCTTTTGTCACTGCAAAACATGATGCTACTGGCAGTTACGTCACACACACACACTCAATGAGAAAACGTCCACAGAGAACGGGACTGTGCTCTTCTGCAGTTTCGCTGGGTGCCTGTGGTCACTTGCAGGCATGCAGATTGCTGCAGGTCAGTAATCAAAAGTCAAAGTCACTGAAGACTAGTTCAGAAAAACAATCTTGTTGATTACTGCTTTTTGACTGAGCCTCTATTTAGTACCACAAATATAAGATAATTTGGGGCATAGTCCTAGCAGTGGAGTCCTGCAAATCTTCAGTTCCTAGCCAGGAAAAACAATTTCAAAAACTAAACATAGAAAACCACATACTTATAACAAATCTATTATTTAAATCAACTAAGTTCTGTTAGAATCTGTCACACATCGTGCTGTATGAAAAAAATCTACTGAGCATTAGCTGATCGATATATGTAGCATAAACCTTTGCACAAGAACTAACTCCAAAGAGCTCAGACAGGAGCCTCATAGAGATGTAACCTTACACACCATCTACCTATCAGCTATTTCAGGCTTAAGTGCTGCAGAGGTCATACACTTTCTCCTTTAATGCGGAATAAGTTACCCTATGCACACATCTGTTCCTTTTCAGTTAATGAAACTTCTCTTCAATTGATTTCCTTGTTGACATATAATATCTTGAAGACCTTGCAAGCTATATGTCAAATTGTGAGATGTGCACGTATAAAGAAACACACTGTTGGCAGGAGAGAAATACAAACTTCAGGGGTAGGGAGGCAGCAAGACACGTGATTGTTTTTAAGTCCAGTCTTAAGACAAGATGGGTTTGGATATGGGCCAAGAGTTCTACTGAATTTGTCTTAAGATCTACTTTGAGATTCAGTGGAAATACGAAGAGGGCATAAGTTCTGTGTGAATCCTCTTAACCTGGCTGCTCAGTGGGGCTCCCATAGCAGAAGTCAAAGCTGAAAGAAGCATGAGCACAGTATTTTAGTGGGGCACAGATCAGTCCAGTGGAGGCTACTGATTTGTACAGTCCCAAGCTACCAAATTGTCCTTATTGGGAGCAATAGGTCATCTGCCTCAGGAACTCATCAGGAGCTGCTGCCCTAATATGATTTGGTGGTTCTCAAAGAGTTTTGAGTGGTGGAAACTTGTACTGTGTGCAGCAGTCTGTTTTACAGCTCCTTTGGTAATTCAGCAGGAGTCGAGAGCAATTGCTTTATACAAAGGCAAGATGATGGCCCATTAATCAGTAAATCAGTGCTGGCAGGGTGGAAGAGCGACAATTTTTAAGTTGTTGAGCAAAATACCTCACACTAGTCATGCCTTCTCTTCAACTGAACTTTAGAACAAAAAGTATATGCTTTTGGAAGTCTGAAATGATTATTACAGGAAGAGCGATGGTAAATACAGGAAGAGTGCAAAAAGGTGAGGAGTAACATTTCTCTTTTGTTGACAAATTATGTAATGGGCAGATTTCTAAGATTATTTACAGAAATTTAATTCCTGCAAAAGTAACAGAAATTAATTTCAGTCATTATTGGATGCGAAGGCACTCACTACACCAAACCACAAAATAGCACATAAATTTCATAGTAGATGGCACCTAGTCAAAGCTGCCAAAATAACCACTCAGACTAGCCATTATTTAGCGTAATTATCACATGCAAAACAAAACTAAACAAAACAGTATAAATCCAGTGAAGAAGAGTCAGGAAATTCAAATTTCAGCAAGGCCCAGCATAGACTGAAGATTATTGTTACAATTCTTTATGCATTAAAATAACCCAAGACATACCACATTAATTCTCACACCTAAACTATTCTCTTAGCTGGAGGGTTCAATGTTTAGCAGCCTCTCCCATTGCTCTCATAAACCAGCCACTTGTTCAACTACTTTCCAATATTTTCTGTACTGGCTTGTAAAACAGCGAATACGGGGTGCACCCAACCCGTGACGGTGTGTGGAAGTCACATACAAGGTGAGCACTGCTCACGGTGCCTGGTGATGCCCAGCAGCGTGACAGCACTGTTGGTTTACACCTGGTTCCTTCAGGAACTGCTGAGCTGGTCACTGAGAAGGAACATCACAGCTGGAAGCTGCCCTTTGCTGCAATGCCACTGGCTATCTCTGTATGAGACTCAAAAATGCTACAACGCTTATTTAGACCTTATGAAACTATTTCCACAGACAGCTGGTGAGCACTGCCTGATCTGCATTTTGTTTTTAAATCACCACACTGAATTCAAACAATTTGGGTTGTTCAGAGCTAATAAAACTCCCAGCTTTATTACTGACAGCTCTTTTTTATAATTAAACCGTAGATGTGAAATAAGACTAAAATGGAAAGGGCCAAACAAACCAGAGACTTGCCTTGTTGGCCTTAAGATTCTAGGAGGACAGGAGAAACTAATTCCATGTGCTTCCTTAGGTCTCCTACTGCAAATGTGACCTACTCTACCTGCCTGCTGTACACAAGGCAGAGTGCTAGGTGTCACCGACTGTGTCACAGACGGCACAAAATCCAGCACTACACATTAGCTTCTGCTGTTCTGTCTTGCTATTAATGAACATGTACAACACCTAGTTTTGCTGTGCCATTGACAAAACCTACGCTGCCACAGTAGTAACAGCTTGCAAGACTACATCCTTAGACTTGTTGCATATACTTTTACCATCCTCAGATTAAATTTAAAGTTAATTATATTGTGCCTCACCTGATTTATTAATCCTTTCCTTACCATTACTATTGTATTCATAATCATTCAGAGCCCATTTTTGAGCTATAAAAAATGTTTTACCTCCTTGTGCTCCCTAGATTTCCAGCTTGTAAATTAAAAAGTAATACAGCAGCTATTCATTCCATTCTGAAGAAATTAAAGTTACAGCATTACGATTACAAATATTAATGAATCCATTTCCCAAAATTACTTTTTTATGATGTACATGAAAAAAAGGAAGTAACAGCATAACAAATAGGTGAAACAAATGGTGAATGGAGCGTGGCTAGCATTTGATTCTGATAATTACAAATACTGAAGAAGAGTTATTTATCAAACTAGGGGGGAAAAGCATGACGTTAGAAGCCAAAGTATCTCAATATTTGCAAGAGAAGCACAGAACAAATCCTACTGCTGTTACAAGCTTTGTGCATATTTTGGGTTTCAACAGGCATAGTCCCCAGAAATGAAGGGAAACTTCATTTAAAGGGCTGCAGTCAGACTAAGCAGCTGTTGCCTCTAGAAGTGATAGAAATTTCACCGGATGCATAGCCTCCATTGAGTCGGTTTCCCTTACTATAATGGCACCTGCTGAAAGACTTTATTATATTACGTTCTATCATAACTGCTTTCTCAGGAAGGTGAATTATGATCTGCAGTAGGTAGTTAATCACTGGTGATATTTTGTGCTCGGTATTTTCTATACCTCAGTGCACTGAACTGTCATTGGCTTATTATAGTGACTGATTTGATTTGACAAAGTGTGATGATTTATTAAATATTTTTTGAAATTTTCAGACTATATTTCAAAGATTAGTGACACATTCTGTTGCCATTACCTTCAGCTAATTAGCACTCCTGGATTTTTTTTTTTTTTTTTTAATACAACTGATTGAAGATGAAGCCCAACACTACCAGGAAATTGCATGAAGGATGTGACACCAGAAAGCCTACCGTTCAAATGCTTTGGACTAAATTCAAACCTCATCTTTTAGCCACTGGAATTCAACTGGGGAAGTGGAGTTCCACTGATTGTATCACATCTGAGTTGGGTTCCTTAATATTAAACTATGCTGCTGCTCTTGATTCTTTTTACAGAAGACCTCCACTGTCTGGGTGAAATTCACCTCAGCACAACAGGTCAACAGAAAGCCTATGAATTAGTTGAGTACCACTTACGTGTTGCTCAAAATAGCACTATAATCTAAACGATCTTTTAGTCACTTGCTATAGAAAAGTAAATTTGCTCCCCTCCCACCCCCCCAATAGCTCGCTCTCTGGATATTCAGAGGTACGCTTTTCTGAAAAATAAAGATTGGATTTTTTCATGTTAATTTATATAGCCAGATAATCTAGGACCAATGGCATCAAACAACAATGACCAAAAGAAATGCTCAAACAGGCAAGTTCGGTATTTGACAGCGGAATAAAAGGAAAGTGTTAGCAATATCTTTAATAGCATTCCTGTCAGTAGCAATAAGAAATCTGACACCATGACTAGCAAATACTTCATAGCTGAAAATATTTTATATCTCCCTCCCATTTCCACTTGTATCTGTATCATCAAATGAACTGTTGATCCCAAAGGAAACATGATCAAAGCCTAAGCCCGGAGTTTGCATCTTATCTTCCATATATATTATGTCATTTTCTCTAACATTTGTTGTAATTACATTGTGTTTTGTGTTACTTTTTCTTTCAGAAACGTGTATGAATAGATTGTTACCTTATGCTTCCATTATATTGCCTTTAAGATTGGCTTTTCTTCTCCTGTTACCTCTTAAATTGGCAGGAAAAATAATAAGTATAATAGAAACTCAACCTACTGTGATCAAATTCCTGCCCTTTCCTGTTACATTCTTGCTTGTTCAGTCTTGCTCAATCAAGGCACAGCATCATACAGTCAGTTTTATAATCCCTAGGTATTTTCCTCTAAAGCTGCAGGATGGCCACAGGCAACATACTTAAATCCACAAGCAGTATCAGATCAGTAGAAAACACTTTATATACCAGTTTTATAATTTTTTTTAAAATAAATGTTCCACTAATATAATATTTCTTTATTTGGATAGCATTTAATTAATAGATATACTTTACTACAGTAACATATTCTCAGCTATGTTTATATGTAATATTTATGACATTTTACAGATACAGGAAACCTTGACCTTTATTTCCAAAATTACTTGTAAAGTTTAATAGTAGACAACACAAATAACATATTTATGCTCTTACCATGTTTATTTTTATCAATATAACATACTCTCTGATGGTGATAGCACTGCAATGACATCTTTTACCAAAGTCAACATCAGTTGTTTTTTTCATTATTAGACTTCTTAATGAGAAGAAAAAAACAAAACAAAAAAAAAACCAAAGCATCGTTGTGAAATGAATGTTTTTGTGATTCTTTTTTGTATGACATGAAATGTCAGGAAAAGAATTAAAGGTAATGTTATAACTTAAAAAATACAAGAAGGACAAAGAGCCCTATTGCTGTAGCGCTAATGGTTAATTAACTTTAGCTCAGAATCTGTTTCCAAATTGGAAAAAACTCAGAATATTACATATACTTTTGGTCCTTTTTTTATTTAAGAAATGTGAATTCAAATTGGAATGGGTTGCATAGCAGGACTAAAGCAATGATTAGATAACTAGGGAAATTTTTCTTTAATTGAAAAACAGATTAAAAGAACCTGGATTGTTTGATCTACAGAAGTGAAACTGGAAAGGGAAGCTGAGGAAGTCCACAAATATTGTAGAAGCAGGAGTAAATATTAAGATGAGGGAAGAAACTACTTCAGTTACCGGGCGTAATGCTCTATGGTAACATTGATATAAATTTTTGTTTTAATAATTCAGTAGAAATGAAGGGTGCTTTCCCAGCCTCCACAGACAGAACTTGAAATGGGTAAGGAGCACTTATGCTCTTTACAACTGAAAGAAAACATGACAGAATATAACTGATCACGACGCAAAAAGGAAAGCTTGGGTTTAAAAGCCTTTCCTAGCCATCTTTTTGACCTCAAAGGTAATGTTTACAGGACGCTGACCTGCTGTTTGAATGTCTGATCTCTCCTGCTTAAATCTTGTGAAAAATTACAGTTGATGATTTTGTTTCTTTCTGTAGATCTTAGGTTTATCACAGTGCATTGAAAAGCATTTTATTAGCTGTGATAAGGAGGAAGTAAATGTTTAGGAACATAAATGTATTTTGTGGAAACCTGAGAGTAGGGAAGGGAACCAAGATAAGTGCTTCAAGAAGTCCATTCTGGTTTTGTTCTTTACATCACCTTTTTTTTCTCCCTTTCTATCTGTACATACAATATTTGTCATCTTCATCATCATCCCTTTGGCCCCTACACGCACAATCTAAGAGTTTTGTTTTGATGTTAGGGGGTCAGAGCTACAGGAGGAACCAATATGAACACATCAGTCTCCATCTCACACTCAGCACTAGAAATCCGTAACAATTTGCTAGTCTTACAAGCAGAGAAGAAAAACCCACAACTTCTCTCCTTCTAATCCATGAGCAGCTGACAAGTTTCCCTTTCGTCCTACTGCATATTTGTGTGTGCGGCTGGTATACAAAAAAATTACCCATCTAACTCAATGTTATCCACAACATATGTTTACTTACAGGACAAATTATCAATTATCAGCTCTAGTAAGTTTTTCAGTCTCAGCATCAGTGCTCAGATGTCTCACAAAAACAGAAGGAGAATTGTTCCTGAGGTCACAGGGACAGATTGCACAAACTAATTTATGGAAACAGAGAGATATGAAACACTGAAAAGCAACAGTATGCAATTTCACTGAACCAGAAGGAAAGGCAAACGTAAAAAGGCTTTTTTGAATCTGGCCCAATAATTACCTTCTTCAATATGGTAATTATTAAAGATATCCATGCAATCATTCCCCTTCTTGACATATTCTCTATCAGTTGGAAACCGAAGTCAATTCACAGTACTGAAATCATTACTGGTTTTACCATTAGAGACTAGTGTGAAGTGGTGTCTCTAATTTTCCAACAGCAAATTGAGAAAAAAAACTAGAAAAGCAAAACCACTATTTATATAATATAGTCCCACCAACTCAAAGCAAAAATTCCTTTCTAAAAGCATATGAACAAACCCAGAGCAGAATAGATTTAGCAGTTCATGCAAATGTATAGGAAGTATTTTTTTTCTAAAGATTTTTTTTTTAATTTTACATAATTTAACTACTTTTTATATTAATTCCCTTCAAGAACATATAGCACTTTATAGTCTTTATGGTAGGAGAAATTATTTTTCTAACTTATTCTATAAATAAATGTAAATAAATGTACTTTAACATTGGATATGATGGAGTACTTAGCAAATATGGCAAATACACCAGGAACAGAAGAAAATTCAGCCAGTTTTTTTTTTTTCGGGGAAGTAGTAGTACATTTCCTTTGAACATTGTTTGACATTAGCCTGATTAAATCTTTTTTGGATAAATGATTTGGACTAAGAGGATTCTTTTTTTCCCCCTGCAGTTTACCACACTACTCATGTATTTTCTTTCCTAACTGCCACTGCTGTGGCTCCGAGCATTACAGCTGTCTAGGACGCAAAATACCAGAAGCTAATTTACTGCTCTGTTTAATTAAAGTTGTATGTACCATTGAAGGTAAAAGAAACTAGTTCTCTGTTAGCTGCCATTAAAAATGAGATGTTTGCATTTTTGTTCAGAAGTGCCCCTGCTCCCCTAACTGTTGCCGTAACCTGCTAGAGATATTTTACAAATTATTCAAATTTCCCCATGTAATTGCCAAATATCAACAGCTGGTGTTTCACAAGTACTAGACTTCTGCTTTAACATGGGCACCACAGTTAGCATGTGCCTGGAAGAGGCATACAGAAAACAGGCACATTGCTAAAAGACTGACATGTTCACAAAACTCAGATATGAACGTGCTTAGAGTTCCATGTTGCAATCTTATTTGCTCTGTTGAAGCCCTCTGTCCTTAACGATAATAAAAAATACATTGATATGAAAACATGAAGAACCTACAGCAGGAAGGCATTTACCTTTTCAATTTATTCCTCCCTGAAATGTCTATCCAATGCTTGATCTTTCCAGAATAATTGCAGTTTGCTTTTTTTCTTGAAGCTTCTTCTCTTAGGCATTTGTGGGCTTTGTGAACAGTCATCAAATATGTGGAACAGGATGCTGTCACTCACGAACAGATATATAAGAAAAAGGGATGGCAAAATACAGCCTGGCAGTAGCCTCTCTGCATCATGTTCTTGTTGAACACTGATGATATTAGATTCTAGTCAGCAAGGATCTACCCACAGATCCTAAGGGACTGTTGTTAAGGTCAACTGGAAAATAAATTAAAGCAACTCCTGCAGAGATGGAACAATATTCAGAACATTTGTTCAGATTAAATAGGAAGGAAAATTATTTTCTGGACTTGTTTTTACTAATTTCTTGACACCAAAACCACTGACATTTTATGATACACTGTTAGTTGTTGAGAAAGCAGGAAGGACGATAGCTCTGAGGGATTATAGAATCCAAACTGCTTGACCTGGAAGGGTTATGGTGACCTATGGCCCTTCTTGTCTCCCACTTGCCCCAGAAAACAGTAGGAATAACAAATATGGCTTCATAACTGCAGGTCTTTGCAGTTGCTTACAAGGCAAAGAACATAACAGCAGAGCTAGAATTTGGAAGCAAATAAATCCAGAAACAGTCTGCGCAGTAAAACTACTACAGAAGCATGACTGGAAGATCACAGCACCATTTAATTAAATCAAGAAGAAATAATTACATCTCATTTGTTCTATTCCTTTTGTTATTTCTGCTAGCAGAATCACAAATGTTTACTATTATTTCAGCAAAACGCATTTTAAAAAGATGGATGTTTCAACCAAGCTTGTGCACTATATGTATACGATGTCAAAGGGGATTCCTCTGATAGCAAGAAGTTATTTCATTGAGAAAAAATTCTGTAATTCAATATTTCAGACGTAAGTAAAATGTAATTAGAAATCTAGGCATATATTTAGAGAAATAGGGATCTCTGTGAGTTATATTTTCAATGTTTTTTCTTTTGAAAGACCAGGGTACTTACTAGCCTGTGAATCTTTGTGACTCTCCACTGATTGCAGGGTATCATGTTATCCTCGTAGGAGGATTAATTACAAAAACCTAAAGCCCATCCACTGCCTCCACGGATCACAATTACACTTGAAGTATTTTAGTGTAATGTCAACAGCAAATAAAGGTTCTGTATTAAGTACTATTCCTCTTGAGAATGGATTGAGTTGCTTTTGTTCCAAACTTTTCTCATTGTCCATTTAAAATCTCAAGCTTGACTGCTTCAAAGTCTTAATATTCTATCAGATTTTTTTTTAGAGTTCTTAAACTTTACAAAAACATAAAACATTTAAATCTTAATATGATTGAAATACCTAATCTGAAAGTCGTTCTTTTTTAAGATGATGCAGTCTGTTGGACTTCTGCATGTTTAAATATATATTTTAATGCTAAATTGAAGATATGTGATAGCCTTCCAAAATTTAGGGACTGTTTCCCCAAAGTTCTTTAACGTGTGCTGTAATGTAAACACGTTTATTTTCACTGATTTAAATTAACAGGTAGTGAATTTTAGAGCAAATGACTCCTGTGTTTGTTAAAAACTACTGAAATGAAACTAGAGCCATCCTTAAGACTAAATAATGGTTATCTGCTGATGTATAAAAAAAATGTTGACTTCCCTCTAGATTATTTTAAATCTGTGTCTTAACTAAAAGGTTTAGAAACACAGCCCAGCAAGGTTGTATGAGAGACACAAGACACATCAAAACTTTGAATGTGTCCTTTTTCACCTTGGGTTCCAAAGGTAAGAAAGCTGTGCTTGGTCTTTGAAACAGCTGTGAGAACTTCTGCCTAGGTTTACAATATAGCTGACACAGAACCAGCAAGACAAGCTGCCATACACTGGAGTTGTACGCTGACTAAACTAACCAAATTTGAGGTAATAGGTATTTTAATCCCTTGCCAATTCCCATGTTTCTGCCTTTTCCTAATCTTGCCTAATATAAGGCATAAAATCCTCAAAAGACTTGGGCGCTGTGCCTGAGCTGTATTGTCCAGATTCTCTTTCTCAACTTCCTGACAGCTGCATGAGAATTCTAATTCCAACTTTTCTATGGTAGTTAGATTCCATGGGCCAAGATGTTGCAGAAATAATCTATTATCCATTCACATAATCTACACAGTATCTGCCAATTTTTTTTTGTTTTAAGCTAACTCTACTAATCCCATAAGCTTTAGCCTTCTTCTAGTGAGTTTATGCACAGGGAGTTTTCCAAGTTCATATTCCCCATATTTCTCCTTCCCTTAAATTAATACAGCTGCAACGTGTATTGATTTGATCTCCTTCTATCTAACCACCGGGATAGTCGGTTATATTTGTAATTGTGCTTTCCTCTTTCAGCCCCAATAACCTTAGTATTCTTTCTGCTTTGGCATAAGAAACCTGATTTTGAATTGCTTCACATGAGACAGGGAAATGGTCCTCTGCCTCACACTATTTTATGTATTCTAAACTCTAGGTTTCCAAACAAAAGTAAACATGGCTAAAAATCACCCATTTTTAAAAGAAAGCCATGATCTCCCTCTTCAGCTTCTTTCTCCCACTTATCCCTTCTTCACTCCCAGTTTCTGAAAGACAGTAGGTCAGCATCCACCTCTGATGGGGCACAATGTGGGCATGACTGGATATAGGCTGCTTCTTACAGTCTTCTGTAGGTGCTAAACCTCTGCAGGAGATTTCCTACAGTCTTCCGTAGGAGCTAGATTTAAGACATACCTCTGCACGCAGCATTTTCCATTGACTGTTAGAACACAGTTCACTTCTGGGACATCTAAGACTACGTCAGCACTGTTAACTCAACAGTCTTGAGATATCCAAGGTAACTGTAAAGGAGAAGTATAATTTGGAGAAGCTAGGACAGATGTTGCAAGCAGAGTACTCATATCAGCTTATCCTTATTGGTATTACTTTTAAAATCTTGTTTGCTAGTAGATAGACTCCTATTTGAGTTAGTAGAGGTCATCCCCAAGTGAAATAAATTACAATAAAAGAAGTTACTAACAATGCTTCTTCCTCAAATTTGTTTCATTGAATTTAAGCCTAAACAACTCAGTGCAGATGATAATTACCTACAATTGTGAGATACGACACCTCTAACCCAGAGAGAAGTTTTGAAATGTAAAGTAAATCCTGTAGTGAATGCACAAAATCCTTGTTTAATTACTTTCATAAAAACATGAAAAATTAAATTAATTAAAACAAGAGCAGCAAATTTACTGCTGGCAAAGAGTCAGACACTAGAAGGCCCTAAATATGCAAAATGGGAATAAACTATAATGGACCCAATTTCACATTATTTGTTATCTATTTGTTGCCATTATGCAATAAGCCAAATAGAATGAATTAAAAGCAAAAGATGAGCGCATAAGGTTTAACAAGATTACAAGAAGAGAATGAGGGGCTTAAATTATGGTCATGCCAAAACTATAAAATACTCACATTTCTGCAATATCAGAGTGCACAGGACAATTCTTTGCTTAATAGAATTTTCCTTCTCTGTAATTACTTCAGTGTCTGGGTCCACAGAGAAAACACTTCTAGTACACAAGTATTTTGCCATTTCTTTCTTCTTCTTTACAGTTTATTGTTGCTTGACTCTATTTTTATTAGTCAGTGTTCTACTTTCTACTGTGCATGTTGGCTGGGGCCTTCTCTTATGCAGTGGTATGAGCAAATGCAAATCTGCTCTATTTCTTGAAGTGTTTTCTCTATATATAAATCAAAGAATTTCACTAGATTAAGAGGAGAAGTGATTTTGACTTTCTTAATTCTCTTTCTTAATAATTCTCTTTATTTATTAATTATAGATAGTTTTCAAAAGCGTTGACTGTAGCATGATTCATTATTTCCTATTAAATCTTGCTTTACTTTGATACACTATAAATAACCAATTCATTTTAGTATTGAATAAAGTGATCTTTCTATCATTTGCACCTCAGGTTAAGTACAAATACTGGCAGGTTCTTATCGCCTTTGTACGCAGATCTATATTAATATTAAATTGATGAAGAGATCTTCTCTAGCCTGCACTACTCGAATAGCTGTTTCCTCTCGTTATTGTACCTTGTACCCTGCACAAGCCAGCTCTTGTTTGTCTTATTCACAAAGGAGGATTCTGCTAGAAAGCCATCTGTGAGCTATATTCTAAATTCAGCTGTACTTACAAAGGGAGAAAGAATGAGAATGGTGGAAACCTGGAAGATGGGAACAAGGCTCATTGCCGGTAACTCCGTGCTGCACAAGTAGGCTAAATTTCAATCATTTCAGAGAATCAACCTCCCCAGAAGCAGAACACTGGGATTTGACTTCTGCAGGATACTGAATGTAGATGTTTACACTACAGGTAGTTGGCAAGCTTTCGTATGATCTTATGTGTATACCAAAGCTCTGCAACATGCTGGCTGGGAGATGCTTAGGAATTTGCTCTGAGAATGACTGGAGAAAGATTTCAGTTTCTTCAAGATTTTTGAGGGGTTTTTTTTGTTTGTGGTTTCTTGGGTATTTCTTGCAATTTTGCAAACGTTGTTAGCATCTTCACATTAAATTCTAAAAGAAGATTCTTTGTATATGGAAAGTCAAGTTAATTCAGTATCAAATTTCATCTCTCTATGACATAATTAATAGAAGTTACTTTGTAACAGAAGTGACTACATCTTCTCCTAAGCAATGTGATGAAATTAGAAAGCCACTACTGCATTGTTAGAAAACTAGTCCAAAGAGCAAAAGTACATGCAATCTGAAAAAAATGAGGGTCAGAGGCACATGAATATGAATATCGGCTCCTAAGTGGACATGCGGTACTAAAAGAATAGAGGTCTTAAAATCAAACTTAAGCAAGAAAAATTGTTTTGATTCATTCAGTAAAGTGGACAAAACTATTATGGTTCTGAACTCTCCTCACAGCCTCTATCAAAAAAATAAAAGAGGTGTTTTTCAAAAAGTGTTTATTATTTCCCCACATTGCAAGGCTTGTTTGAAATAACAGGCACTATAAAAAATAAATTACTAGTTACTACTTCTAGCCTCAATCAATCAGCATTTTCCAAAGGGGGAAAACACAGGCTTCATCAAAGCATGCCCTATTACATCATAATTTCTCTAAAGCCAATGAAGTCATTCTTACTTTTTGCCAGTGTAACAGATAGTAACAACTCTGATCTTTGCCTTTCCGAATCATAAAGTGCAAAACACAGAATATGCGGTTTACCAGCCTATGTAATTTGCCTCAGGGAAAGTAAAGTTGCAGAGTTTTCCCATAATGACAGATAGTACTGTTCTGAGCACAGGAATAGATATGGGATACTCAGAGCAGCACTGCTCAAGAGGAAACATTTGTGGATTTATCCTTCTTCCCTGTACATGTTTCTTGCTTTTTATTGATTCATGGTGCTACTTCTCCCCCTTTTTTTCTTTTTTTTTTTTTTGTCACTCATTTTTTTGCACAACAATATTCATCTCCTTTCCTAATCTCCACACCACCAGGCCTAATGATTTACACTCTAGAGCCACAGTAAAATTCTTTCTCATGACTTTGTATTTTGTTTTCCCTCACAAAATAGTAACCTGAAGCAGTAAAATACAAAGACTGGATTACAATGGAATTCAGAATGCTAATGATGATCATAAATTTTATTGTTCGGCGGTGATATAAAAAAAATCACATAAATATCTTCAAGCCACAAAATGACCAGCAAAAAATTAGATGAAATCGCTAAATACATTAAAATAAAAGGAATTGTATTAGAAGGAAGCTTCAGAAGGATAATGTCAGTGAGAGGAATCTATTTTTCTCAGCTGTTTCAATATTGTGTCATCAAATCATTAAAGCCATATGACTATGGTTGCATGGTTTAGATTTTTGGTTTTGCTACCAACTGAAGCTGGATGATACACTATTGGGTAAATTATTTGAGCAGAGCAGCAGTATTTTTTGTATAAATTGAAATGATTATTTCATGCAGCTAAATAATAATAATGGCTATCTTTATATGAACTGAGCATTTTCACATGCACATTTCAGATGAAGGTCACCTTAGTGTTAAGCTCTATGATTTTATTGTACTGTAAAACATTATTTGTAGAATCATTTAATAAATCAAATTGAATACTACCTGTAAATAAGGCTGGTAATTCTCAGAACAATAAAACCAAAATGTTCTGAAAATAGTGTGATTTATTTTTTCTATCCTCTTACTTAAGCTACGGACCACAAATCTTCCGAAACAGAAATCTAAATGGAGATGTGTGTCTCTAATAGATGGTCAATTAATTTTCAGCTATTAAATTTCACTTACTATATTTTATCTTTTCAACAATAGATCTTAAAATCAGAATTACCTGAAAAAATTGTGATTTACAATACTTCTATTTTATGTTCTTATGTTGACAACTGCTCGGTAGTAACAAACTTCGCAAATACATATAGCTCTATAATCAAGCAAACCAGTACAGGCAAGGTAGTTTTTAAACTTTGGTACTGAAACAGTATAACAGCAGTTGCAACAAATATTTTATGGTTAAATAGAAATTTCTATTTGGTCTCGGAATATTATTCAAACCCTGTTGCAATTCTTAAATATGACGACTTTTTAGAGGGATTAAAATAAATGACATTTCATAATGACTGATTAAACAATCGATTAAACATTAATTTGGATTCTTGCACAGAAAGTTAATGTCTCTTTAACATCATTACTATGACTGGAAGAAAGACTTTTACAACTTCACATTATTTGAGATTGTGACAGGATTAATGGCAGGTTCAGAGTTTCTATAAGCAATCAGACTCTTCAGACACCTTTGAGGATTGCCCTAATCTGACCTTCCAGTACAGTTTATGGCTATATGGGATTTCTACTCTGTTATGAAAGCAAGATATTTTTTATTATGTAAAACAGCAACTTATATAATGTTGTACATTAATGTGAGAAAATATCCTTTATTCTCCTGTAGCAGCATGGTGTAGACCATGTAATGACATCTCTCTGGGCACTATTCCATAGCTCATTCTCATTCCCTTACTGCTTGAAAAAAAAAGAGATAATTCTAAACAGTCTCCTAAGAATTACATCCTCTACAGTCAGAAAACAGACTCAGTACTTTCTGCTTGCGATAACATCTTCAGCTGCAAATATTTTTTTCAGTTTTATAGTCAAGCTACAAAATAAGAGAATTTTAAGAATTGATTCGTTTCACTTCTGAAGACAGAAGTAGATATGAGTATTAAAAACCTCGCTGTCACTTCTATGACATATATATGTTTGGGTGTATAATCTAGCCATAGGAGAAAACATACATACATGATATGCAGTGACAATAAGGTGTGCAACAGCATCATCAACAAAAAAATAACTTCTTTGAGTTCAATACTACGTGAAAAGACAGTGAACAGAAAAAATATCATGTCAAGTTTAGTAAAAAGGATTCACCAATACCTTACCCAGATATAGAAATCATCTTTTATTTTCTGAACTACTGAATTTCTGGAATCTAACCAATACTTAAAAATAAGCCACCACACAGATACAATTAAACTGGGTTGTTTACTTTGCATAAAATGTAGAGAGACCTTTTCAAGGTTTGCTATTTTGAAGATGCAGAAGAGAACTCACTGAAGCCAGAGTCTTCAGAAGGTAGCTAACACACCTATTCTGAGAACACATCAGGAGAAAAAAAAACCAAAAAACTCTTCCTTTGTGAGCAAGGGTAGAAGGAACTGAGACAACCTCATATTTCCCATTATCCTGTTCTCACTCTGCAGAACTGTTATTGCGCTGGGAAAGCCTGAGACAGAGAGGCAGAAAAATACAGGAAAGGGGCAAGGATAATTCCCCTTTTCTTTTATCTTATTCCCTGAGGCAAGCTGGTGGCACAAAGCTTGTTTCCATCGTGCATCCCAGAAAAATGCTCCAAAAACCATTTTAATGGCTTTGACTACTTTCAGTGGGAATGTAGGTTTAGATGCACCCATTGATCTGAGCAACAAAAGCACATTTTGGTCTCAAGGTAAAACTCAGAATTTAGGTATAATTGGGGCTCAGTAACTATTTAAGTTAAATCTGCAATGGAAATTGCACTGCTTTTTGGTATCTGAAATATGAGTACCAACACCACAGTACAGTCCTCTATCCCAAATGTATAGCTTGTGATAGGCAGTAAGCATCTCTAACTCTGTTTTATACCATTTCAGCAGCATGTTCCAAAAAAACAAAACAAAAGAATATAGCAATTTGTTGTGTGTACAGGTGCAAACTTCACCTAAGGGCAAAACACCCAAAGTCTGACAGGTGAAAATGTGACTTTTTTATTTTATTTTTTTTAAACTAAGATTAATTCTATTTTAGAAAAGAGAATGATGGTTAAAATAAAAAAATAAAGCCCAAAAAAATAAGTGCAGTCTATTTTCATTGGTTAGCCGTCTTGTACTCCTGAATGAAAGGAAACTAAATTGCTTGGGGCAAACACTTATCAATTATATGTCCCACTGTCCATTTAGAAACAGGATTATAAAAGACAGAGAATCGAACTTTCCATTTTCTTCTAAAAACTGCATTTTTTTGAAGCTACAATTAACTAACTTATTGAATTGTCTAAATTTTAGACTCTGTGAAATTATAAAACCTTCTTTAAATAGCCTTAGAAAACCACTATAGTATAAGTATTTGCTATACTGTTTTTCAACATATTCATAATAAAATTAGGTTGGTCAAAAAATCCTTAAAATGGTTAACATGAAGATTTGGATCCTTTTTGTAATACATGAAAGCAGTTTCTCTAAAGCCAATATTCTCCTAATAGCATAATTTTATGTTGCCAGTAAATCCTCATCTTAGATCCACCTCAAAACATAAGTACACACCTCTGGACTGTAGAAATGCTTGTTTTTTTATCTGGTAGGGTTTTGAGAGTGCACAGATGGCTATTATAGATTACTAAAATGGGACTGTGCAATAACAGTGCCAGCTGTATAACAACCAGTCCATCTCTAAAAGAGATTGCAAATTCAAAGAGGGAATCCTTTCAGAAAAGGGCTGAGAGCTACTTCAGGTGAACTGAGACGCTACATTAGGAGGCTAAAATTCTGGTTTTACACAAAGGACAGAACACTTCTAGCATATTTGCCATTAAATTTGTGTTTGAGTGAGTTGTTTAGGGAAATGAAAGAGCTGAAATACTCTCCCTTATATTACAGTAATTACACCATTAAACAGTCAGCTCTGATTTATTTTATTTTTTCTAATCTGACCATAAAAAAATTAATTCCAGACAGACTAGATCAGTGGAGAGAGTTACTGGGGGGGGGGGGGGGGGGAAGCTGATTTCCAAACCATTAGTCCTGGCTGAAGTCAGGTCCCCAGTGCCTGAAAACTCTCTCTTGAGGAACCTTTGCTAGTTTATTTGAAAAGATATGATGTCCTTGTTCTACATCTCTGAACTGGGCAGGGGAGGATGCTGGGGAGACGACACGCACAAACCTGCATTGAAAAGCTGGCCCTGAATTCTTACACCTTGGGATCATTTTATATTTCTTTCAGGATGCAGCATCTCCCTATAAAATTGGTCATCTCCTTCATTTCGTTTCCCATTCCTTTTTTGCTGGCTCACTTACACATTTAGCAATTGGAGATTCACATTAGCTTAAATGCCTTTTTGATAATTACTGAAACAGTGATTGCATGTGTTTGGTATCCTAGGGTTCAGTGCAATAGGGATTGACAGTCATAAGTATCTTGCAGAGCTGGTGCTTTCATATCAGACACAATTAATTAAAGTAAAACTTTAAATAATTCTACCATTATTGTAAATACAGGCCCATCTTCACAAAGATGCCAGTAAAGTCACATAAGACTTTGTACAACGGAGAAGTCAATATTACAGCAGATACTGCTTTCTGGTGTCTCAGCTGAAACACTGAACACCAAAAAATATAGAGTCAGTTTTTTCTCCTACATTCAGATTTAATCAAAAGTCTTACTCCATACTGAAGCACTGTAGTACTGTCACTATATTTACCATATCTGTACTTAACTAAATATATGAATCAAGCAAAACTTCTTCCAGTCTTTTTGGCTTCTTTCCTCTCTCACAAAGAACTTGATCCAATCTTTATTCAATACAAGGAACTTGATCCTGGGAAAGGTCAGTATAAAGAATAAAAACAACAGGGTTAAGGATCCACTTCTCAAAAGGAGCTTAATCAGCTGTGGATTTTACAATTTTTACTGTTTGCTTGAAAATCTGAAATAAAATTTGTCCTCACTGAATTTAAGGAGAGTTTTTAATGAGATTTGAATTGAATCATGATTTCACCAGAATGTCTCTTGAGACTCAGACTTCTACCAAGCCCTACAGAAAAGCTGGTCTGAAACATGCAGTGCAAATGATTAGTTACAGAATTCAGCACTTTGTGCTTTCTCATAAATGTAAAGACCCTACTCCAACATCTATGAAACATCTGTCTATGCAAATCAATTGATTTGTATGCAAATGTTTTTTTACGCATATGTGCAGATAGATATTCCTACAAACATCAATCCAATAACTGCTTGTCAAAACAAAAATTCATTCTGTATTATACAGTAATAGTGTACACTATTAGCAGTTCAGAGGACCAATATTTAAAACTGAACAGCTATGAGGAATTCAGAATCATGATATCCACACCCTGGATAGCTTTCCATCTAAATTTCTTTCTTCATTTGTGTACTAACACTATTTTGGGGCTATTTCACCCCATAAGTCCAACAAGTCCAGTTGTTTTTGAACAGGAAAGTAAGAGGACTAGCACTTACTTTCTAAGATATACTTTCTAACAAGTTTTAAAGAAGTTAAATCTGCAAGGAAAAAAATACTATAGATAGCACCAGAGTAGGGGGAAAATTATTATTATCAACAAAAATAACTGGGTTAAGGTCATAGAATGGTAGTATGATTCTATCCTTTCAGAAGCTGCAATTCATAAATGTACATATAAAGCTAAAGGTGGAAGACACAAACAAGTTAAAAACCTCTTCATCAGATCACACATAAAATATATGGCTTGAGGGGATAGAAAATGTTCTTCTGGCTGGCTAAGCATGGGGAATTGCTTTGACTACCATTGTCTCCTTCTAGGAACAGAAACAATACTAGGCATAAAACCTTACAATAGTTCCTGCAGCAATGTCAGCTGGAGTTCAAGCAGTACCAGAGACTGCTGAAGTGTCCTTTACAAGGTGAAGTTACTGTCCTGTTAATCATCTGTTGTGTTTTCCGGCTAATGTCATTTGTCCTGGTTTATGCTTCATTTATACCACTGTTAAGGAATAAGATCATAGGCATTTGTAATGATGCTATATTTTAATACTAGTCTTTTTGCGAAAGTTCATGTATTTTCTCAGTGAAAGAGTTCATTATTTAGCATTTCTATTAGGGTAGACCTGAGCCTCTGAGCTGAGCATTTTTGTTCAGATTTATTGGCTCTTTTATAGACAATTGTATCATAAATTGTTTTAACTCTTCTCTTTGGTCCTTTTCTTTGTTAAGAATTATAATTGAGCCTCTGGCCTAGGAGCTTTATTTGCTAATTCTCCAGCATTGTTACATCAGTTTTAGGGCTCCACTTCCTGGAAGGCTCCTAAGATTTTACGGGGTGACATTTTTTCTTGCTCCAACCTTCATCTTTGAGGTGGCCTCTCCCTTAGTTTAGGGTGGATTTTTTAACTGGGACGTTAACATGACCTACATTGAAGATCACTTTTTAAAAAAAATCTAGCTTGCTCAGTCATTTCCTTCTGATCACGCCTCAGAGGGAGTTATGAGAGCTGAAATTAGAAATAATTTTTTGGAAGTTGCATTAGATTCACACCACTAGAGTATGGCTTTTCCTTTTCATGCAGATGCTAAACAGTCTTTGAGCACTTCTCTAATACTTTTAAAAAGTGTTTCATTCACTGGACACAGTGACAAAAAAACCTCAAGGAAACGATTTGGAAACTACCATATAGTACATTCTGTGGCTGGGACAACTAGATAGATAATAGCAACGACAGATAGATAGTAGCCAGATAGATAATTAAGAGCTGGCCAATGCACACGAAGGAAAAAAATGACTCTTGCAACACTTTTTTGCAGCCTAAGAGGTTGACAAACACTGGGTGTTCCAATAGAAAATCCACGTCAAAACAGAGCCCTAAGAGCAACATTATTTTCCCTCCACAAGCCTGTCCTTTCTTTGCCATTTGCTTAAGCAGAAAAAGGTTAGAAACTGAATAACTTTTGGTAGACCTTGAAGGAAACACCCGTTCTGATAAGACTGCTTTCAAGAAGAAGGGTGGGAGACAAAGCATGAAAGACTATTTCACATGATGCACAGAATTGTGACATGATGCACAGAATTTTCCTAACAGCCACCTCTAAATTTGTGACATCAGTGAAGTTTCTCAAATCACTGCAACGGAAGATCAGATCCCTCATGTATTTGGGTCTAATTACTATGATAGCATAGAAGGATATACTCTAGCGGATAGATTGCAAAGGTCATGGCTAGATTACTGAGGCTTTCCATACCTTTTTATTGCATATCTTTTCAATAGAAATTCATTACAACTTTGCTTATCTGCTCTTAACATTCATGAAGAAGGGTAAGATTTTTTCCTATAAGCAAAAAAGAAACAATCTAGAAAATATGCACATCAGATATTGTGCTTTTACATTGTTATTGGTGCGGTGAAAATAATGAAATAATGAAAATGGCACATATTTAGTTAAAAAATAAGTTTTTCGCTTGGAGGAGGGGTATTTGTTTTTTTGGTTTGGTTTTTTTTTTTGTTTGGTTGGGGTTTTTTTCCCCCCAGAAAATGCATTCACTAGCCTGTTTATGTTTGGCTAGCCCACCTTGCATAGCTGTTTCCTTCATCTGGCATGTGACATTTAATGGTTTGGCAGAGCACAACATTTTTAGTGCATTTAGAACTATGTAAACACCCGCTTTCTCTAGCTAGGATTTCTGAGTGAGGTTGGTTGCTATCTTTTGCAATTTCATGTGTTGATATGTATATATTTATATATACATATTTCAAATATGGTGTAAATTCCTCTTATCTTTTATCCACTAAAGTCAATTAAGGGCTCCTTCTCTTTATGTCAGAATTTAAAGGGAATCTTCTGTGACAATTTTTACTTTTTTTAATGCACATTTCAAACCCAGCTTA
>VYXH01009276.1:0-18153 GCA_013397275.1 Burhinus bistriatus | reverse complement strand
AAAAAAGCCAAACCCCAGAACAACAAAACTTTCTGATTTGGTACTTTCGTTCTTATTACAAAGAATATAATGAAAAGAAGAATGTATGTTCAGAGGACAGAGACTATATAGAACAGTCCAAGTAAAGAGGTGTTTTCTTACACTTTGCTCCACAATATTCTACCAAGGGATAATAGGTACCATTTTTATTTAGGTATAGTCAAAAACATTGGTTTCATCTCCCTTTGGAATTCATGACACTTTATTTTGTTGTGGTTACTTTAATTTTTTTGTACTGATTTGTATGTAGGGCTTTTAAAAGATTATAAATGTGTCCAATACCTTATGTACCAAGGTTTAGAACTCACCTTAATAGTCTCAGCTGGGGATAATGTAGAAAAGGATTCCAGGAAAGGAGCCAACAAACTATTTTCTCACATATATATTTTCCTTGGTCCAGCAGTTAACATTTTTGAGCTGGGAGAGACTGCAACGTATTTTAATAAATTTAGAGATTTGGCCAACCCTCCCAAAGTGCTTTTATTCCCAATTTTGTAAAATGGCTGCAAAAGCTCTCAAAAATGACACTAACAGCAGTGACAAAAAGTCTTCCAATTGCATTCTTATTCTGTTATCCCAGGTAACGAATTTGCAGAACAACATTAATGGAGAAAACGAATATATGCTATTGTCTGTGACAAGTCTGACAATGCCTGGATGCACCTAGATAATGCTAAAAGAGCAACCAAAACATAACATCCTGCAATAAAGACCATCTATGTTATTGTGTTTTGAATTAAAACTTGCTTCAGCTGAACCAATAGTTTTGCCCTGACTTCTATTTCTAGTTATAACAAGAAAACCTAAGTCATAAATGGAATGCTTCAGTGAGATTTTCATACATATACATGCATGCATCATGATATCCACAGCAGAACTAAATGACATCATAGATGGCCACTGCAGCAAAGGATTAAAATCAGAAACATTCAGCCTTATTGAGACATTTCTTTTTTCAGTTGCCTTGGACAAAGAAAAGCAGCAACTGCCCTGGTTAATTTCCAGGGAAAAAAATCCACAAATCTGAATAAATTCAAAACCTACTGTACATATTTCTTTGGTTCCAATTAACCCCACGGCCATAGCAAGAGCAGCAGAGCTGAGCAGATTCAATAGGAAAAAAACAAAACAAACAAACAAACAAACAAAAAACCCCCACAAACTTGCTTGAGAAGGAAAAAATGAAAATAAGATATATTTTCAAAATACACATGATAAATTTTTAGCCAAATCACATTTTTTTCTAATTGTTATAAGCAGAGGCATGATTTTTCAGAAGGTGAACAGGTAACTGACTACAAAGACAAGCAGTGAGGCAAATGATTGTCTAGTTTTTACTGTATACATCTGTGCTAACATTTCTGCCAATGCAGCATTAGCATTCACGATCCATCATCTGATCTGTCCAGGGTGGATCAGGAAGGGAGAAGGCGTCTGTTTGCAACACAGCTGACAAGTGAGACTGGGATCCTGCAGGAATATTTTCAAAAGTGTACCCTTAAGAGGCACATATACTTTGATCCTTCCCTTTCCACCTTGACTTTTCTCCATCCTTTCCTCCCATGAAGCAGTTTACTGGAGAGTGATTTTGTACCCTCACAGTAATAATGGTATGCTTTCCCAGGGTCCAGCAGTTTGTGGATGGGCAAGTCATTCAGCCTGGGAAGAGCAAAGGGAACAAACAGGATTACAGCACTGCGCAGTATCCTGCAGAGACTCCAGGGATGCCTTATTTAGCAGTGTGCACCAGCAGCAGCACAGTACTGAGTTCAGATTAATCTCTCTTGCTTCTCATCAAGGAAAATGAGCCAGGACAGAACATCATGCTGTCACAAATTTAATGCTTTAAACTAAACTACCAGAGGTACCTCTGCTAGATACAGGACAGTGTACTCCACCTATCTGGAAAGTACAAGCAATCTCCTTCTGCAAAGGTGCCACCTTCAGTACTAATGGCAAGGCACTGCATATGAGAAGTCATACCTTTTTTCGCCTTCAGCCATACCTCCCACCAACAGTATGATGTAGATTATGATGGTCTGCTTGGTTTCTCTGAAAGCCCTTTCTTTGTCCTACTTTAATTTGTTACATCACAGAAGACCGCGCCTATCTGACATAAGAATAAGGGAATCCAGTATCTAAGCAGTTCATATATTTAAGGACTTTACCACCTTTGCTGTCTCTTTTCCATGTGTGGCTAGAATGTCTTTAGAAATAGCTCAAAAATATTCAGTAGACTTTCATTTTAACTAGTGGATACTTCATTTTCCGGATCAATTACACATTTTTGCCAGCAGCAGGTGATTTGGGAAAGAATCACACGGATTTTGCACAGTGTGATGTATGTCCTCCATTGGCCCTAAACCCAACAACAAGTATCTTCCATAAATATTGGCAAGTTTAAGCTAGAGTCATTGCTCTCGTCTTACAATACCTTAATAAAAATTTGCTTTCAAAAACTATCTATACCTTTCTTGACAGTTTTATTGTGAAAGACAGAACAGAACAATCTAAGACATTATTTCCTAATAAAACTTTTCTCATATGTTTGTCTCCTCTCCCCCTAGCCTCTGACAGCTCATTACGATTAGTAAGTGTTGGTAAGTAATAGTATTTAGGAAGAGCTCACAGTTGCACCTTTGGTTTAATGGCAGATTATTTTCTGCCTGTGAGATTCCTTAGCCTGTTAAGGATACAGAAGCATATGCCCTGCTCAGTTTAGGGTTTGGCTTCTCATAGGCAATGTGAGAAGGTGCAGATGGCTTATATTGTAGCTATCTTTTCTGAAGGATGAGGTGTTACTATTAATGATGATATAATAGTCTCATACTGTTATCCTTACCACCGTAGAGCTGTCAAAGTCAATTAGAAAAGTCTGGTTACGTAAATTATGTTCTCAGTTTACATCCCTACAGAACTCAATTGGTCAAGGAATCAGAATGAATCTTTTCTTCCTGGCAAACACAAACCCCCTGCTAAACGTGCAGTTTCTGCTTACCAGATAGGGAGCGTTAGATGTCAGTAAGACCACAGAGCAAACTGAAAGCCAGTAGAGAAAGGTCACTTGCCTTTTTGAATCACCCAAAATTCATGGTGAAAAAGTGGAGTCAGATATTCAGCTTATAAGCCTTTCAGATTTACAAAAGCATATTTTTCTGGTTTATGGTGAATATAAATATACATTCTCACCTGCAGAGAGAGAGTACGATCAGAAAACAGAAGGGATTTGCAAGAAAGAGTTCAAGGTGAAATTTCCTTTCCTACTGAGCACTCCACAACAGACAACATTCAGGTTGTAGGTGACATAGAAGCATGAAAGATTCTTTTAAGAATCTTGTAATACTATTGAAGTACTGTTGCTTTAAAACTAACAGTCCCATGTGCATACAAAGATATTCTTGAATCTATTTTTAAAAGCAAAAATAATGAAACTGTTTGTAAAGGTACAAGTTTTATATTTAATAATAAATAATAGAAAACATATAACTTTCAAATTGTCGTTGAGTGAAATATTTGATAGCTAGTAGAGCAGATATCAAAATTTTCAGTTTAATACCCAGTTTTACTATAGCAAGTACAAAAATCCAGTGATATAGCAATGAAATATGAATCTATGCACATAAGCAACAAAAATATTTGATATGACAAGAGTTTACTAATACCCCAGGCACAGAAAAGTTGCAAATATTTTTCCTACCAGTAGTATTTTATTCTAGAATACCAGCTGCTAAACATTTATTTCAGAGGTGAGGCATATCACACTAAAAACTTACACTATACATCAAAGCTTCTGGCTGAGTTCTTAGGTTTTCCATTTTCTAAGGCTATAAATAACTGCAAATGTAGTAACTTCTACCATCTTCCTTGATTTACTTCCTTTCTCCAGTAGTGACTGCCAGTTGTTGGACACTAGTTCTAGCCATTAGATGACAAAAAACTCCATATGCTAGATTTATCTCTTCCATTCTTTCTCCCATATTCTACTTTTTCCACAAAATGCATCTTTTAGCTAATGACATTTTCTTCATTTTAATGAAACTGGTAGGCCTGGTTGCTACCTCCAGCCTATATGACAGATCATGTGGCTTTAAAGAGTTTGTGTGAAAATAGGACCTCAGTCAAAATATTGCTTGCAATTATATCACTGTAGACTTCTTCTCAAGTCTTCCGAGGTGAATTACAGAAAAAGTCTGGCCCCTCTCATTGTGTATCTTCTATGACACTGGCCTCATATCAGTCACCTAAAATCTCTCATTTTTCTTAGAACAACTAATTTATGGTGAACTTACAACATACACCTCCAAAAAACAAGGATATCACAGGTATCATTCCATTTGATTCAGTGAAGATCTGCAACATAAACACTGTATCTGTTATTTTTTCTTCAGATCTACTGCACATTGGGTAGTGTTGACAAGCAATTTACAAAGAGGAAATAAGATACATAACCAGTATGAAAGGAGAAAGATACGTTTATTCACCTTGCTGCAGGAAAGAACTTGAATTAATATGCTAACGCTTTTTATTTGAGTAAAAGAACTTGAATCTAGATGTATTAACTTCTCCTGAATCAGCTAGTAAAAAACTGACACCCAAAATGTTTGTCTGGCAAAACATACTTTCAGGTAGGGTGTGATTCTGAGAAAGTCTAAAAAGTTCTAGACTTTTCCAATCCATATAACCAGCAACAGAAGTATATCCCTGTACCTAATCTAGGAAGTACATTTTTCTAAGGTGAGTCTTAGATAAGCAAAGTTCTAGAACATAATTAATTGGGAGATAATCTTAAAAAATATCTGTCTTTTTGCATCAAAAATTGCTGACATTTTGCCCCTTTAGTACATCAGGATGAGTATTGCACTATAACCTAGGCTCTATAGATGGCAATTCTTCTGCAAGCCCATTTCCTCTCAGACTTTATTGTCTTTTGACAATTTCTACACGCTCTTGATTTCCTCCTTGTTCTTGTTGAATCCATTTCACTTTCAAAATTATTTGCAAGTATTTTGCTCACTCTTTCCCAGCAAATTCTTGCTTGTTACACTATTTTCCTTCCTGAAAGGATTCTAAATTTCACAAGAGTGTAATAGCAGCATTTGGCTCACAGATTGTCTCAGCCTATAGCCCTGTCGTGCCAGCTGCTCCCATGACAAATGGCAGGAGCTTACAAACAAGGTAGAGTTGCAAAGGACAGTGGATTTCAAGGAGCCATCCACTAAGTTATTTGCAGATAGAACAGCTATTTACAATGTCTACTGCAGTATTTACAGTGCAAAAATGGATATGAGATCCTTTAGCATTCCCTAGCTGTACTGATGTTCTCACTCTTGTCTCCTCTTCTCTGTCCTCTCCTCCTCATTCTCTCCAACACACGTATACGAGCACACATAAAACTCTCTTGTGCTTGGAAATACTTTCTTAGGAAGTTTCACGAGGACCAATTCTGTATAAATATACAAAATACAAGAAAGTAATTGCAGGAATAAGAGCAAGAGTGCTTGTTAATTGTTTGTTGCACTGGTGTTGGATTCCAATGAAAACTTTCTACTGCTTTCTAATTACAATGCCCTTTAATTTCTAAGTATAATAACAAATCTTCTGACATGGAATATAATCTAATTTCCATGGAATAATTTGTTCTTAATGTTTTAACCACTGTACTGCCTATATTTTCACCAAGACTGTGCATACTGTTCATAACTGAATGATAATAGTATTAAAAGTTCTAAATTGTCAGCTAAATACATAAATCTTCAACAGAAATTGATACATCTACACCTGAACCATCTACAGCCCAAAGAAATTTAAAAAAAAAAAAACTAACATCACTAGTAGTTAAAATCATAGAACAGCCCTGAGAGTTTGAAAAACTTGTTTCCATTTGCTATACTATAAACCGCAAAACAAAACATTACCTGAGTCTGCGAAATAAAAAGTGGTCAGATAACCTGAGGACCTAACAGGTCTGCAAAACTGTCCCTCTTTAGAAAACACCTCTTAGGATTTAAATTTGCCCTTGCATCTACAGTTTACTATATTTCAGAGTAAGGAAATGCAATATTATTTCCCAAGCGGAAAGAGATTCCTAAAATGTAATCAACCACAAGACTTCATTCTGTTTAATTATATGAGTAGTCACTCAAGGTGAATAACATAGAACAGAGGGGAAAAAAGCCTTACATTTCAGCATCTCACAAAAGGACAAAGAAATGGCTCAAAGACGACCAAAAAGTATCCTAACAAGGACAAAAATTTCTCAGTGTAATTCTGTAAGTTCTTACCTTCCGTACTTGAGTAACGTATTAATTCCCCTTTCAAAGCTTTTGATTTTCTAGGCACCGAAACAGAAAGTAAGAGACATTTACACATTGACACAATGAATATTCATATACCCTAACTTTAAGAGTCTATCTGAGGCTGAAGTTAAGATATGAGTCTCCTTAGACCCAGATTGCAGTCACTGGAGAAAAGAAGGCTATTGCTTTGCGCAATTCAGAGAAACAAAATTAATCTCCTATCTCGAACATCTGGAGGAGTGAAGAACAAGTCCCAGTGGTGCAGGAAGTTTAGGGAGAGCAGCTTAACTTAGACAGTCATTTTGGTGATGTGAATATACCCCCATTTTTTAATTTCCTCACAGCATTTTACATAACCAAATGCTTTTGTCGGCATACTTGCGACCTCAAAGACCAGACCAAGAGAAATTGTTATTGACCACTGACATTCTTAAATGTGGCACAGCAGTAGTTACAGATACGCTGAATTTTCTTGATTACAATATCTTTTCTCATTGCAAAATTAAAAGGAAGCAATAGCAAAATGTTCTGTGGAAAACTCTCTGCTTAGACCAAGCTCTCTAATTATATTATTTCAAATCAAAGCAAGAACAGCCAGCAGCTCAGATTCAAGTATCTACAGTGAAGCAGTTGGAGTACGCACTTGGTTGATTCTGGCATATTCCAGGTAAGTAGAGTTACTCTCTTTGGACCAATGGATAGTTAATTACTTATAGAAAATAAAGAACAGATTGAAGGCAACTCATCCCAGTACAGTTAATTGCATGGTAGGAAGGATATTCATCTAGGTCATGGACTAATCATACAGATCAAATCTTGACTCTGAGCCTAGCAGAAACTTTGATTAAAGAAGCATCTAGTTTTCTAGGTACAGCTAAAAGTATAATACATGCATACAATAACTACTGTAGACTGCCTCTGCTGCTCAAACATCTCTGAAAGTATTATATAGGAGATGAGATATCACCTGATAACGCATTGTTAAAGGCAGAAGAGAAAAGTATGCCAAAATAAAGTGACTCATAAGATACATTCCTCGCATAAGCTGAAAGGAAACCGAATTACTTGTTTTTAATACAGACAATCTAGTTAACTTTCAAGAGCTGTGGTACCAAGAAAAATATTTCTTTTCTTCCGGCATTTCACGCTGTCTGTACAAAAAAAGCCACAAAATTGTACAGATGGTGTAGTTTCACCTTGCACTTGAAGGGAGTACAGGATCAAGGGGAGAGGATTTATCTGTGGAGAGTTTTGTATGCTGTCACATGCTGGTGTTGTTTCTCACACACAGACAACTGGTACAGTGATCAGTGATGACATTTTTTCTGTCCCTTCTTATCAGGCACTTTCAAATCATAGGAAAACCTGGTGGGATCTTTTCTCTAATCACAGGCAAATTTGAGTCACCATTTCCCCACTGTATTTCATCTGCAATTGTAAGTTGTCCCTTCATTAATTTTGCATATCATTTCATGTGGCCTTATTGGGACTTTGGACGACATTGTGACTTAGACTTGTTTACTGACCGCGTTCTACCCCAGACTACAAATCACCACTGAAAATGACAAGTCCTTCTCTCCCCAGAGCATATACCAGAGCACAAATCACTTACAGATTCACCATGCTGATACATGAAAAGTCTTAAATGTTTTTTAAAAATAAATTACGGCAACACTGATTGTCCTTTGACTCACAGCACTGTAAATCAAAAAAACCTCTATTTTAGTCAATTATACTACACAGCTATAAAACTGGCCTAAAGGAATAGAAAGTAAAAAACCCCACATTCCCTCTCGTATGTGTGTAATAAATCACTTGTAAATTCCACGCTTTACCATAGGTTTTAAGGTGAAAGACTCTCTCATAGAAAAAAATACTTAAGTGTTATCAAAGTACTGCTGACATGTTCAGCCCAACAGAAGGAATGATCTGTTGTTTATGGCTTTACTATAACAAGGAAAAGTATTAAAATCATTATCTCTTTATAATTTATAATGTTACGTCAGACTTTCCCAGGGTGCATTAATATTGAGGTAAAAACCACATGTGAGCTTCTCGAGAATTTCCTGATATTAAAAATCCTGCTGGAACAACCAGACAGGCAGAATGGGATGCAGTACGCTCTTCAAAACATCACCTTGAGCTGCACTGGTTGTGCCTGTGCTACTAGCATTTTCAGATACACAATAACAGTGCGTATCTAATTCCAGTCACTGGCACAAGGCTGGTGGAGGATTTTGTCAAACACTTTTTTTTCCATGAAATGAACAACAAGAAGTAATGCAAGTTCAGATAGTATCTGGCATTTATGCAGACAGAGATTTTTTTTTTATGTGCTTTCCTATTTGCATTTTTTCTCTCATAGATGGTGCTATAGCAACTGAAGATGTGATAACTTCAAAAAAGACAGAAGAAGAAAAGCAGAGTATTCACATTTTAAAAACATTAGCAAGAAAGCAAAAGTCCCAATTAGATTTTTAAAATTATTCTATTTTTTACAAAGAATTAAACTAATTTTTAAGAACTGCTTTCATAATAATTATGCACCTTCTAGTCATTATTTTAGCCACAGAAACCTGAGTTAAATCTATATGTCAGCTCATTTTGGCCTGTATTTGCAGAGTAATAGTGAATTGTGGTGCTGTGAAGGGATGTGCTCAGAAACTGCAGGTTATCCCGCAGTTTCATTTGAAAGAATGTGGTGGTCTTCCAAGGCTGACAGGCAAAACTGGGGACCTCAGACTTGTGGCCATTTCAGAGGGAAAAACACCAGGGAAGACTAAAGGAGGAAATTTGGTTTTCCTTTAGAAAAAAAGCTTTTTACTTCATTAGGGAGTAGATAGAATTATTTACCCTGTTGTCTTTCTAGAAGACTACCAATAAAAACAAGAAAACCATCTTTGTAAAACTTGTAAATATAAAAGGGAAATGCAAAGTGTTGCTGCAGAGAAGCTGAACACCCGTACAGAGGTAGTGTGTTACTGAGCCCTAGGAGGGCTTTGATACTAAATCAGTTGTACAAAATCAACCATCTCTTCACACACAGCTATCATGGAGGGAAGAAATTCTTAAATGCTTAAATAAGAAGCCATAGAAAAGCATAAAGAATCACAGCATGCTTACAATTTGCAATTCCAAATCTTTTCACACCTCGTAAAAGCAAAACTCTGCAGCATCCAGACTGATAAAGTGGAAGCAAGCAAATAGAAAATGCAGAGAGATCAATAGGATAATGACTTCATTTGAAACATTTGGTGAATAAATCAATAAGCCACTGAATCAATGATTTTTTTTAAATTATAAATTAAGTCAAAGCTGAATAACAAAACGAGAAGTGACATGAGCATGCAGAACTATGTCAGAGCTGACATTGTCAGGAAGGCAGAATGAAAGACCAAAATTGGCTGAACTTTCAAAAAAAATATGACAAGTTATATTTTATTAAGAGCATTAATGATCCATTTGTCATTCTATCACCAACTCAGCAGGCTCTGCAAATCTTTATTTGACATACTGAAACAATAATGACTAAAGACATTCACAGCTTTTACTGTTGTTCTTATCTAGTATTGAATGGGAACAAGAATAAACTTTGCATGTGAAAAGGATAGTAGGTAAGGAAATTAACTGAATTGACCTGGATTTTATGCAACTGGAGGCAAGGTCAGCATTTCATTTCACCCTTCTGTTAAAAAATATATATGCTGAATTATTAATACTGTACACAGTGATGCTGTTGCTAGAGTCGTGCAAGTAAAGTATGCAGATGCAGTGAGTACCAAGCATGATGCAAACAGGTATTTGGTTCAACCTCTAGTTCAACGTGTCTTAGGATCCTTAGTATCCTTATTACCAGAAGAAGGTAGCAACTGAAGTCACTTATGTCAAATAAACAAGAGGAAAATTGATACCAAGTACTACTTAGAATCATTACCAGTTTATCTTTAACTAAAAGACTACAAGATCCAGTTTGACAATTCGCAATATTTTCTTGTCGTAAAAGAAATAGATAGGTTTTCACTTTACCCTTAGAAGGTTTGCTATAATCACTCAGAGGCACTGTTGGGTTTTTTGAGCTTATGTACATGGAGAAATTAAAATACAGTGATAACACTCATCTAAAGTGGAAAAAAAGTTGTAGCTGACATTTCTGTGGTGTTAAATACCTCTGAAAGCATGTCTAAAAGGAAGGTGTATCTATTGCCTGGTCAGCAGAATCATAAAAAACTGTAAACCCAACCAAATAAAACTCCAGTGAATCATGAAAGTTTCCCCATGGAAAGATAACATCTGGGGCTCAAGCCTTTTTGAAAAAAATAAGCCTTTCTGTGCCTTTTTGAAAAAAATAAGCTTTTGAGAAAATTAGTTTAAAGTTGAAGTCCTTCCTGAAAAAGGAATTTACTATAAGCCAGATAAGTTGGACTGCCCTGCTTATAATGGTATTTTCATTACTTTCGTAATGTTTTCCAGCTGATTGCATGAAGATCAAATATTAGGATCAATAAAACCTACAATAAAGAGTTCATAAAGAAGCAATTTGCTATCAAGAAACATGAAGTACAAAGAAACGTATAGAATATTCCACACCCTTGCAGGACAGGGAGACCACACAGGCCTATGCCAACATGTAAAAAGAAAATCTATTCTGAGCAATGATAAAGGACAGCACTACAGCCTGCTCATACAATACCTGATATACATGGAAATAATATTGGCCTAAAGAAGGAGAACCAGAAAGATCTGTCAAAGCAGAGGCCTCTTACTCATACGATGGTATGAGCAGTGCTAACATAACATTCCACCTGCAGCTCCAGAAGCTTTTTAGGCGACTGGGTGAAAATAGATGGAAAGCAAATATCAGAAAGTCAAACAACAAAAAGTTAGAAAAGTCTGTAATTAATGCTGCACATTTAAATTAACTCATCTCTCTCCTCTCTATTTCTGAATTATTATACAGTTAATTACATAATTACATACATTTCACTCATCTTATTCAATAAACACCAAGTCATTCCTTTGAAGAGAACGATCTTGGTTTCATTTCCTTCAGGAGCTGGAAGGATTATGGCAAATCAAATGAGATACTGCAGGAGAAAAAAGAACAGTCATATGGTTTAAGAATTTTTACACTCTTCTGGAATATTAGATTTTATGCCTGACTCTGACAAAACGTTCCTGAAGGAATCTGGACAAAATGCTTCAATTGAATCTTTTAGAAATCTTAACTAATCAGTCCCCATTATTTAGGCATAGGAATTTGAGACTTGATGACATAAATTGCAAAACCACCGAGCACTCACTTGTGAAAACTGTGTCAGTGGGATTTGATTTTATAAAATAAAATGTCAGTGCTTTGATTTTAAAAAATGTTCTGTCCAACTAAGTATCATGCAAGATTCTGAAATTTTCTGAACTACAAATACCATGCCACGCATCCTCAATTAGCAGACAAAATAACTAATGTTTCATGTGTTTTAAATAATGTTGATAAATTTGAATCAATATTTTACACTTACATTATATAAAAATATAAGAAAAAATAAGAAATCCTGTCTTCAGAGCAGGGTTTAAGTATCATTCAGTACTTTAGATTGGGCTTGCATATTGAGAAACAAAGATAAAATAAAATATTGAAGCTGAGTGTCTGCTGCTTATCCTGTGCACTGAATAAGTCTTGGGAGGGACAAGGAGGGGAAATCCAACACGTTATCATTCTCACACGTCCTGTTTCAACAGGTTTTGTAAGTAGAAAGCGTCTGATAGACTTAAGAGATTAATAATTATTCCATTCAGTGCATCTCTTGGTACACACAGAATGACTTAGCAATCCTCTTATCTTTAAGGATTCCAAATTGTTTTCTACACACTCTACTCTAATTTTGCTTCCAGCCAGTCTTACCATCATACAAATTCATTTTTGTAGACTCAAACCACATAGACTAAGAGATCTGGTGCCAGTTCAATTTTAAACTTTTTCATTTCTCCTTCTTAAATTTTCTTAATGTACTTCATTGTTATGCTTAGAGGTCAAGTATAAGGATCAATAAAACATGCAGCAAACAAGCCATAAAGAAGTAATCTCTACTTTTATTGGACCAGGTTTACAGTAATTTGGAATATGAACTGAATGCTAAAAATGTTAAATTGTCTGTAATAGAACAATTCAAATTACAAACAGTTTTATTCATCCCACCTAAAAAACTGAAAACTGTATATGTATGTATATCATAATATAAGATGTTTTCTACTTCCGAGGAAGGTTTCTGAGTCATTTTCCTCAGGTATAAAATTGTCACTCCAGAATACTTTAAATAGTTGTGGGGAAGCTAATAGAGCCCAAGGTTTGTGAACTTCACACACATGCACACACACCCTAATAAAACAGTGAAACATATCACATATCAACTATAAGCTAAATTTATTCTCATACTCTTGAAAACTGTTTGTAATGTAAGATACCACCACCTTTTCTATCTAAACAAAAATCTGGATTATTACAAATGGTTGAAACAATATGGATCTGGCTGATCCTTAATCAGAAATCTTAGTGAGTTCTGACACGAAGCTTGATGCGTATAACTTAATTTTAATAGAAATCTTTTACTGGCTTATACAGGAATTTTGGTTCAAATCCAACTGTCTTCAAGATAAGGCAGCTGCTAGAAACTGCACAGAATATTAATATACCACACATTGATGGTGTGTTTGTTCCTGATGTAAAACAAATTTCCTCCAGTTTCTTACCAGCTGAGAATCTGACCAAAATGTATTGACAAATTTACTGAATTCACCCTGGGAGCCGTCCACATACACCCATCTCTTATGCTGTTGATACAGGTGTGCTATCTTACAGGAAAAATACAGAAAAAGAAAATCAAATAGATGTAAACTTTTTCTTAGTTAAGTTTTTTTTAAAAAACAAACAAACAAAAAAAAACCACAAAACAACAAAACAAAACAAAAACGAAACAAAACAAACCCAACAAACACGTTATGTCGCATTCTTCTCCTCTCATTTCATCCTCTCATTTTCTATTTCAGGTTAGGTGTCAAGAAATAAACATACTCAATTACATACAAGTAGGAATTAAAAAAAATATCTTTTCTGTGCCATAACACATAGGAAGCACTCCTTGTGTACTTCCATAAAGGTCCCTAAAGAGCAATCTGTACTCTGGACCTGCTATTAATCTGCTTTGACCTGAGAGCTAACACACATGGCTCACCTGTGAGTTACCTCTTTTTTGCTCACAAATGTCAGTGGTGCCAACTTACCAGAAGAATTAAGTCTCCTCCTTGCCTGAAACAACTCTAAACCTAGCCTGGAAAAAACATTACTGCCAAGGGAACCTATGGATGGGCAATAAAGGTATGGTTTACTGCAGTCTAGGATTTAAACACTTCAGTGCTGAACTCCTCTGCTTCCCAGTAAACAAACCTGAAAGTAGGGATTCCTTGAATTAATACAAGGGGAGTCTAACTAACTGCTACTCCAGAGGTGTGATATACTTCTAGGCAACAGGTAATGGACTACTCCAGGTCCAGATAGACCTGTCCAGGATAACGCCATCAAGGCAGTGTCCCTTAGGAGGTACTGATACCTACTGGGGAAAAAGGAAGGAAACATTAGACTGGGAACAACGCAGAGCAAAGGAAAAAGGACAAGTTCAATTAGCCCCTACCAGAGAAGCTGTATTTTCCCTGTTGCTTCATTATTACTTACATCACTTTCAGTGTATTTTGGCAGGACTTCAGCATAGGAGATTTTGGTAGCCAGTGGCCAGCTCTTGCATCTCATTACCTTCTCATCCTCAAAGCAGAAAGCCAATAGAGGAGTTTATAATAATGATAGGAATAAAAGAAAGCAATATGATTCAGAGTCATCTACTGTAATTTTGACTCGTAAAACAATTAAATGCTTTTCTCCACTTGATATTTGTTGCCTGGCATACATTTCATATTGCTCTGCCATGCAGCAGAAAAGTGTAATCAGATTTCGCTGCATCTGGGGTATGGCAGATGAAACCAAAGTGAAAATTCCAGATGTAGAAATGAAAATCACCAGCTGAAATAAAGTAACAGAAGTATTACACAGAAATCATCATCATCATCATCAGTTGGAGGTTTGGTGGTTGTTATGGGACGAGTAATCACAAAGTCTAACACAGCAATAGGCACCCTTACTCTCCGAGACTGTGTCAACACTGTAAAATATAAGCATTTATGTTTATATTAAATTCATTACCGTAGATGTAGCCTCAGTGTATCAACATATGAACTATGGCCAAAAGACTGAATTCTTCTGGCATTCATGTAAATTTTAGCTTAGTGTTGAGGTGTAATAATAGGCATTGTAGGAAACTTTGAGGTCCAGAAATTATGCTTATTCAGAGACTCAACTGTCAGGCTTGGAGACTGTTGGATACTCTGTTACCCAGTTCACTATCATTTGGATTATATGCTGTGTCATATGATGTGGCTATAATACTGGGGGGGGCACGGGCAGGGAAACACCAAAATTCAGAGTTACCCAAGTTGGCACTGACTGCCCAAGTCAATTAGAAACAGTACTGTGGCAGCACTGGGAGCACTGTGACTGGGGGCGAATACCCCTGCTCTAGAAGAAGAGCATCATTTCAGCACGTGGCACTGGCAGCGCATCAGGCAACCCTACACAGAGCATTTTGTTGCTTTAGGTGGAGACAACACCACATACAGCTGGCTTGAAGCACATATCCCTAGCTAGCTTGGAGGATCTCTGCACTGAGCTACTAGGATGCCCGTGGTTTCCTTAGGATCTGCAACTTGCTTATAATTGTTGCTCTCAGCATTTCTTGAGAGCTTCAGGAAGGCTCAAGACATTTTGAAAGTTTAGTTGTAGTTTCTTGGAGGCAGAGAACTTCTCCATGTCCACTAAAGTTCCTGAATATAAGTGAATTTTCTGAAATTCTGCAGGTGGGTTTATTATGCACTACTCTCCACTTCAACTTTGTCTAGGCTGCCTGAAGACATGCAGGGCTGCGTCACAGACAGTCTGTGTCCTGGGATTATTTACTCTCTCTAGTCTCATGTAGGCCATGGTAGTAGAAGAAAGGTTACATTTCCTCTGAATATGCTGTGCTAGTGATGTGATCACTATTAGAGCACTACATCCAGATATGACCTTCATATTTCAGGGAGGACATCAATAAGTTCAAAAAAATTCAGAGAAAACACCAAGAACAATTAAAGAATCATAAACTTTGAGTTACAGAGAAATTAAGAAGTTCATTCAATTTAGTTCATTAAAGAGAATCTCACAACCTGGATATAAAAGACAAAAAAAATCAAATTCTTAAATATATTCCTTATATTTCTCAAATTATGATATAATGGGACCTGTACAAGTTCTGGATTAGATTTAATATAAATCTTTTTGCTACTTTGTTTTTTTTTTAAGCGAGAGTGCAATTAGCCATTAGGATAGCTTACTAAGCATTGTTCATCAATGAAAATAAGAGACTTGAGACTCAGTACTTAAGGGTATTTTTCTAGAAGAAGCAGCTACTCACCACCATGGATCTTCCAGTCAGAAATAACTCACAGATGTTCTATAGCTTCAGTAGCAAAGGAAGTCAGAGCAAGATGGTCATAGTGGTTCTGACATCTGACCTCAAAATTATTAACCTAAATAGTAATAAAGAAACATTTAAAATTTTGCTGAGGTCTCCCGAATGATATACAAATACATCCCACAGTACAAAACAACCCCAGAATATTCTGTTACTTTTCCAAAATGCCGGCACAAGGTAATAGAGGCTCAGTATCTGGGCTTCAGAGTACTAGAGCTTTGAGTAAAAGAGAGCTGTGAAATGACTTACTACATTTCACAATTTCCACCAGTACTTTAGAAATTTCAGTAAAGAAAACCAAGTAAACTACCAGCAATTTTTGCATCCCCTTTTTCTATCCATGAGAAAACACCCAAACTGAAATAAGTCCAATTATCTTACTTGTGAAGTATCCTGTGAATTTCTGTCCGTGAGAAATGTTCAAACATGTTTCCGTGTGGGAGCACTCTGGCTTTGAGCATTTGTCTAATGTTTCTTATATGCATACAAGAAAACCTGGATAAAACTGATTCCAATGTGGCTAGACAGATACATTTTTATTATTATCTCAAGAGTTGACATCTCAAAAAAGCACATTTTGGAGCATTCTCAATGTAGTTTCTCAAGCAAAGACATTTAAATGGCCTCTGACATTTTTGAAGATAGTTTTTTTTATGAAAAGTGGCAAAACTCCTTCTTTTGTTATGCAGCTCCAATCAAGGATTTTTACTCAACATAAAACATGTCAAAATAATGGATGGTATTCCCAGTAAAGGAAATTAATTTAAACAAGTCAGGTAGAAACAGATACCTTTCTGCATAAAGAAGATTCTTTGTAGAAGTTCAGATTATTTATTGCCTTCATGGAAAACCATATTACACAATTGTTTGGGACTGGTTTATTTTCCAAGCATATGCCTTCAAAATAAAACAAAATTCCAATACTTCCACTGGCAATGTTGCTTATCTCAACCTGTGTTAAAGAAAAAAAAAAAAAAAAATCCCTTTTGACTTCCAGCTGGCCTATTAGTTAGTTAATTAGTGCAGCTTATTACAAAATCAATAACAACACGCCATTGCTGATACATTTCCCATTTACAAATGTGAATATACAGGGCTTCCCACTACATCATTATTGAATTTATTTGTTGGAAAGATTATTCGGTGGGTAATGCATTAGGCTGGCATGCAGTCTCTCTCTTCTGCATGTACAGAGCACAGACAAAAGTGGGAGTGAGGAAAGGCTGCTTACTACCTTTCTATTTCTATAAATTCTGTTTATTTATCATACTCTACTGTATGAAACATCAATAAAATACAGTATTAAAACCCCCTCCCCTATTTCTATAGGTTTTAATACATCTCTCTCTAACAATAGAAATAAAAAGAGCAACAAAATTCACCCACCCTAACTCATGTAATCCCTGGCAGTATCAATTTTGTGTGTTACTGAGCTCGATAACATCACAGGCACAACTACCTCAGGTACTGTAAAACACAAAGGGTGACACCTCTGGTCAGATAAAGACATTGTTAACAGTCAATAGCAACAGAGTAATTCTAGCCAAACGAATGTTCTCCTAGCCATTGCAGTAATCTTTTTCAAAAAAATTCATTAATGCCACCACATCAAAAACCAAAGCAAGTTTGACTCTTAGGTTATACATACTTTGAAAAGATAGTAAGGAAGCATTTTGTCATTATTTTTTTGAAGACCTCATAAATAACTCCAGTGCCAGACAAAATAGTGACGGTTACTTAACATATTTTAAGTGTTATGTTATCAGTAATCATTTGGAAAAGTCTTACAATCATAGAATAATCTAGGTTCGAAGAGATGTCTGGAGGTCAAGTAGTCAAACCCTCACTCAAAGCAGAATTCATAAAATCATAGAATGGTTTGGGTTGGAAGGGACCTTAAAGATCATCCAGTTCCAACCCCCCTGCCATGGGCAGGGACACCTTCCACTAGACCACGTTGTTCAAAGCACCATCTAACCTGGCCTTGAACACTTCCAGGGATGGGGCATCCACAACTTCCCTGAGCAACCCATTCCAGTGTCTCACCCCCCTCACAGTCAATTTCTTCCTAATATCTAATCTAAATCTACCCTCTTTCAGTTCAAAACCGTTACCCCTCATCCTATTGCAAAAACCCATAATAAAGAGTCTCTCACCACCTTTCCGTAGGCCCCCTTTAGGGGAAGGAAGGCTATATAAGGTCTCCC
>VYXH01009274.1:0-19712 GCA_013397275.1 Burhinus bistriatus | reverse complement strand
GCTACCATCCTCAAGCTGCCAGCTTCTCCTCACCCTTCATCTGGTAGTTTGTCTGTCTAAAAGCTCAATGAGATGCCCCTTCACTGCATTGTTTAGATCGCAAACCTGAAGAAAGCTATTTTTCCAGCTAAATTTTCTGCTGGTTTAGTACACTGGCGTACTCTGTCTCGAGGCCAAAAGGGAACTGAGCCAGAGCAAAGGAGAGGCAGGAGTGCTTTGCAGGGACAGGGGCGAAGGGGAGTTAAAGGGAAGCAAAGTGGTAGTGAATCTCAGCCTGTTTATCTATCCACAGCCGAAGAGATGGCACGCTACCCTCTGGCTCCTGTATAATAATACTATGTTCATCTGTGGATACCCTCGAGGATGGGTCTGGGCCTTCAGTCTCTTTTAAAACAGGACTGGCTCTATACAGTTGCTTAAATGCTTTTGAAAATATTTCATCTGGTATCTGTTCTGAAACAAGTACAGCACTATGGAGAAACCCTGTGACCATTTTCTCTGTAATTTGTTGCTTACTGGTACTATGCATAGAGTGTATAGTTAATTACTTGTCTAGACCATCACATATGTGTATTTTAATGTTGAATGTTGCACATTTTTCAAGTTCATTCTTAGGTTTAAATAAGTTGGTGCTATTATTTTCAAGGCACTTTCTCTCTGTGTTTTTGTTAAGGTCTCGTGATGTGGCTGAAGTAAATGTTTCCATGCAATTTACACCCAAAAGCATCAATATTCAACAACAAAATTGTCAGATAAATAAAACGATATGCATAAATGCCACTATTTGTTTTAAGACCAGACTAAAGTCGAAGGAAGATACATTTGAATCCAGTAAGTAGATAAGCACTAAGCTATGGAATCTTTACGCTATAAAACTGCTATGCTCGCATTCATTTATTTCTCCAAAAATGGCATGCAACGCTTCTAAATTCACTATTCAAAGTGCATTTAAGATACTTTGGGAAAAAAAGAATATGTGGAGGTAAATTGGTTCATAATATTGATGTCAACTTCTTTTTCAGGTCTGCAGTATTGGATTACTCTTGACTCACAAAGACAAATATCTCGAAGCTTGTTCACAGAAAGCCATGAGAGGAAAATGCAAAAAAATATAACTATCAAAGGGTCAGAATGTATTAAACATAACTTCTACATGTTGGCAAGTAAATCATTTAAAGTGTTTTTCTCATGTTGACATTATAATAACCCAAATGCATTCCATTAATTGTAAATTGGACAACAAAATCTGCATCCAGAATTAATCTTAAGAAGTGTACATAAGATTTGTTTACTGCTTAGGATTTATATATTTGTATATGTATATAGATATAAACTATTTACTTATATGTACAGTCTATTTACCTTTGTCTCTTTGTTTGTGTCTGTCTTAAGAAGGAGCATAACACGCTTAGAAGAACCAAGCAGCTACTGTGGTTAGTAGTTTAGGTGCATTCAAAACTCAGCAGAAGCGTGTGAGCTGGAAGTCTAGTTTGCGTGTTGGTGCAATTCCTCCTACTAAAATATAGTAACAAAACTCACTGATTAGTTTTGGGATAGAGAATACTTATTCACTGTAAAACAGAAATGTAATTAGCAACTGTGAGTATGAAATTGCCCAGATTGTAACTAATGTGCAGAGTGAACGGAGATGCGTATTTTAAGCTGCCCACATTTAATGTTTAGTGGCTTTACAGTTATATCATCATTCAAAACTAATGATAAACAATGCCCAGAATTTGCTTGAATATGCAATATCTCTCCTAACAGCAGGCCTCAGTTTGACTTCACACAAGGTGATACCACTGCTCTTCGTCTTACTGATCCTTTCAGCACAATTAAAAGAGGAAAGTCTACGAGTTGACTGTTCTGAGACATTCTTAAATGAAACTACATTGGATATGCTCAGACTGTGTGACATCTTTATGATGAGATGAGATACACAAAAACATTAGTAGATATTTATAAGGATTGGCTTGCACATTAAATGCATTATCATCAACCGCAAGCATTCAAATGCTTCTGTAGCAAGAATGGCGGCAGTGGGACTGAAAAATATTTTACCTCAGCATTGTTTGGGGGTTTTTTAACCTCCTTAGGTATTAAAGTGAATGTCCATAACAGCAATTTTGTTTTCTTTATGTTCTAGGATAAACCTGACTTTCAGGACTCTGTAAAGGTTTCGCTTGAGTTCAATTTTTCTGATCCAGAGACTGGACCTGTTCTTGATAGCAACCTGCCAAATTCAAGATCTGAATATGTAAGTCAGCAAGATTCTGTATTAATAACCAAAGTATTTAAGGTAAAATTCATAGCACACACAAGAGCTGAAAGTATTGTCCACAAATTGGCTAAAGATGGAGGGTCATTGAGCCTGTCCAGGAGGTGTTTCCTCTAAATGAGTCTTCAGGAGTGAAAAACTTGATTCAATGTGCTTGGGAACCAGCCCGGGGTTTTAAAGCTGTCTAGAGTTATTTGAAGATAGAAAAGCGTACAAGCAATTTTACTGTAATTTTTTATGTAGATAGAGCAGGGGGATGTTAGTCATTTACTTTGATGGTGCTTGGCATCATTACTACTTCTACTATTGCCTCTTTTTCTGACCTAGATGAATCACTTAGAAGGGAATGAGTAGAAGGCTTATGTTTCACCTGCGCATTTTACAGGATATTGGCATGTATAACTGATTAATATTAAGGAAGGCTTCTTTGATTGTCAAACAGAAGACCTAACATAAAATTAGATAATGGATTAAAATGCAAGTATTTAATTTTAATAATAAATATAATAAAATTGAGAATAAAAATACTATTGTTGCAGATTCCTTTCACAAAAGATTGTGGAGCCAAAAATAAATGCATATCAGATCTTGTTCTGAATGTAAAAGCAAGCATAGCTGGAGACAGGTAACTACACTGGGTTTATTGTATCACTTGATATCTGTACAAAATTTCTATGTAAATTATAAATTCTGTAGTCTATTAAGATAATGTTGTGGCATAATTTCCAAATCAGAAACAATATAGTCTGGACACTGTAACAAGTTCCTCTTTATGTGAAAAACAGATTTAAAAGTTAAGGTGTCAAACATTCCTAATTTATTTTACAGCTCTTCTCCATTCATTGTAAAGTCACGCAATGATAAGTTCACCATACAGCTCTCTGTGAAGAACAAAAAAGACAGTGCCTATAATACCAGAGTTTTGGTTCAGTATTCTCCAAATATTATTTTTGCTGGCATTGAGGTATGAATTTTTCACATTCTCACATTTATCATAACCTGTGTTGCTAGAGAGTTCTGAGGAAGCCTTTTTATTAAGCCTGAATTTCACTGCTCTGGTATCATCTCAGTTGATTGGAAGAGATTCCCTAGGAGTGTGTCCTTGCTTATCCCTCTAAAAGAGTGTATTTATTTGGACCTGAGTGGCCTCTTGCCAAGCCTCCGCTAACTACAGATGCAAGTTTCACAATGACACTTAGACAGTAAGTGCCTGCATCTTAGATGAACGTCAGCACCATGGATCATCTGTACATCTGCAGAGCCAGAAATGCCTTGTTACTCAGCAGTACAGCTCCTGAGCCTCTACAATCCTCCTTTTGACATGTATAGAAAAAGCACTGTCTTGGTAGGGCAGCATATGTCAGTATCTGCCTCATCCCTACCTCAGACAGCATTGCCAAAGTAGCTGTTTTTCGGCCTGCCTCAGCAGATATGCCACAAATTCACCTCAGTTCGGGTGGGAAACATTAGGAGATGTTGGTCTTCTGTCAACTGTCCTGATGTTGCACATTAGGAGAAGTCAAGGATTCATAGAACTCTTGCTGACCCTGTGGCAATAATTTATGGAGAACCAATGTCGCTTTTATTGCCAAGTTAGGAACACATTTACAAAATCACATGTAAAAGCTGTGTACTTATGCGTACGTTCATCTGCTAGATCCCACAACCAATTTGTATGATATCCAGTTTGTATATAATTGCTAATGTTCCAAACACTTTCACTGAAAGGGAATAATGCTACTAATTGATGCAGATATCCATAGGTGGAAATTGTTTTGTGGAAGTTGCGCTTCCTAGTTTTGTTCCAGTTCAACTAAGGCTTTGACTCTTGACTCTTACAATGTTTTGAGGATGAAAAGTAGCAATAGTATGTATGTTCAACAGGCCCTTGATGCTTAGTCAAAATTTAAAAAGAGTTTGCACAAGGTCATGATTTCACTTTCTTTTTCCTTCAGGGTATACAGAGAGAGAGCTGTGAGTCCAATCACAACATCAGCTGTAAAGTGGGATACCCATTTCTAAAACCTGCAGAAGAGGTAAAAAGTACCCCTGCATGCAAGTTCTTATTGCTTCATGTTGTTCTAAGGCCCAGGCAGTCCCTATCACCTCTGAATTTCTTTTCTCTTGTGTTAACCCAAAAACCTGTGCATTCCCAAGCTATCAATATAAACTGCACTGAGCCAGATAGGAAAACATGAGATCTTCAGTCCCTGGGCAGTCAGCTGTTGTATGTGAGGAGGTAATAGATGCATATTGCCATCCTTGACACTGTCAGCAGTCAAGTGGCACACTTGGTCAGGAAAGTCTGTCTCCAGGTGTAGAGGCTATTGGTTAGGATATACTGATAAGACATTAGATACTGTGGCTTTCCACAGGTTGGAGCCTATGACTTTAGTTATTTCGTATATAAAATTCAGTCAGTTGGTTCAAAAGAGAATAAGCGGGTATGTGGAAATGCTAACCTGGATCTGCCAAAACTAGGCATCAAGACTTCACCTCTGTGCAATGGGGAATGAGAGGCCTTTCCAGCAAGCAGTTCACTTATGATCGAGCTCCAGCTTGAACAGCTCCAGTGATAAGTTTGTATCTCCTGCTGGAATAGAGAGGGAGACTTAGCTAAACTAAGCCTTTGAAAATACATATTTAAGCCTCACTTAAATAGTTCTACTATTGAATTGGGAGATATCAGATCACATACAAATAAGACCAACTGTCTTTACTGGCAGTTTCTTGTCTGTTCCTCTGTCATACCAGGTCTGTGTTGCAGATGCATAACACAGGGACAATCAGGAGAGGTCTTCTTACGTTGCCTCCCACATATATGTTCCAGCTTGTGCCTTGGACTTGTAGGCACTAAGTCAGCTCTTACTTTCTTGCAGCCAAATAAGCACACTGCCCAATGCCAGTGCCCACAGTCCTCCATTCCCAGCTTCACTGGGTTTTTCACATTTTCCTTTCATGCCTTGATTGTTAGTTTGTCTGTAGCTATAGATCCCTAAATTTAGAAATGTCATACTCTCCTTTGCATTCAGAAGTCAATTAATCTCTGATTCACTGATAACCATCCCTAATATCTTCCTTTTTAAAGCCTTTTCCTAGCTCTTTTATTTTTCAAGTATGAAGAAATTTCTAAGACAACTTTCTCTGCGTCAGTTTGTAATAAAGATTTGTACACATGAAAGGAAAAATAACAGTCTGAGCTGAAAAATCCTGTAGAGTAACAAATAGTAAAACTTTTGCTTCATATAAAATTACCCATCAGTGTCAGGATACGAAGAGGGACATGTTTGGGACAGTGTTCCCAAATTTTATGTAGTGCCACATTGTGATAGATTTGCCCTAGTTATAATGAGCAGGGAATTTTTGTGAGAACTAGTAGTCATTTATTTACATTGTAAACACTTCTGTTCTGTTTTCTAAGTGTTTTACTATATATTTAGTGAGATTCCAGCAGCCTTCTGTATACAGCTCATCGCCACTGTAATTGCCAAGCTTTGTAGCTTTGTTTCTTCCTCATTAGAGAAAAGAAAATAGTTTTGATAAATAGCTTGCAAGACCAGTTGGTTTCTATTAAGACTTATTTAGCTATGTATTTCTAATATATAATATAATAAGTTTTACTAAAGCTTCTCAGTTCTGAAAATTTGAGGCTTCTGTTTAATAAGTGATAACTATTAGATTTCCTTCTTGGTTGGGACAGATTCAAAAAAAATGATTCACTCACAGAAAAGTGTTAAAATGTGAATAAGGATTCCATAGATAAAAGTAGCAAAAATCTGCTCATTTTTCATAAGATCAAACCTTATTAGTGTGTTTTTATTTCTTTTTATTTTTTTCCTTTTAAAATGCATAATATATTTCTCTAAATAGATTTCCTTCAAAATATCATTCCAATTCAACACATCGTATCTCCTGGAAAATGCTACTGTTCATGTATATGCAACAAGGTTAGTTACAATCATTACTTGTTTACCTTCTGATTTTTTTTTCTTAGAAAGCTCTACAGCTTTGTGCTTTGTAGTAAAACAAGGATGACTTTTCTGAACTCAGAAGTGGTCAATCAATCGGTAGAGCTGGCAGCTTTACAGATGTACTTCGTCCAGCAGTGGACTGAGAGGACTAAATAAATAGCTGTTTGTCTCTAGAAACTGAGAGTCAAAAATGAGTCATAATTTCCAGTAGTTTTACCTTCTCTTACAAAATTACTGCATACTTTAGCATGAATCACAGTTTATGCTAAACAAAAAGGTCTGGCCTTCAAAGAGCAAGAGCATTGCAGAAGATGTCTGTGATAGAGTAAAGGAATGCATTTGCCCTCAGTGTTTGCTTTCCCTGCAAAATCCAGGGATGGTGTGAGAGTAGTGGTCCTTACTTGGTTCGTTTTCATTCAGTCAACTGCAGTCTGTAATTTTAACAAAGATGCGTTTCTGAGCTGAGACTGGTGCAGGACTTAACTTTTCAGTTACTGGAAATAGTCTTTTGAATTTATTTTTCAGAGATAGTAATTAACTGGAAATGAGTAGTGTGTTTTCATACCCAGAGCTGCAGATATTTCAGTTTCTTAAGATCACTTCTCACTTAGTAGTCGTGTTGCGCATGCACAGTCTGATCTGAGTGGCATGTTTTATTTTAGTGACAGTGAAGAACCACCTGAGACCTTGAGTGACAACAGAGGACATGTTACAATTCCAGTAAAATATGAAGTAGGATTAATATTTGTAAGGTATTGATGCTTCTCTGTACTTTTATTTGCTAGCACAGTAATTTAGCAGGTGTTCATAGAGAATATAGTATTGTTTTGTTGTTGAGCTGTGCTTAGTATCTGCAGATGACAGCTTCTAGGCTCGTGAACAGGAAGCACAGGCTTCATTGAAAAGAGCAGTTACATGAAGTAATGGAGCAGTAACTGTCCCTATCTTGCTGTATCTGTGTTTTATCTATTTAAATTTGATCTGCAGCTTGCAAGAACAACAGCAGCTTTTGTTGATTCTTGTATTTTGCTCTATTCATTCAAAGGTGTTTCAGGTACATAAGAAAACAAACACTTCCAGCTTCCTGATGGCCATGAGTTTGTATTACTCCAATATTGCATAGTGTGGTGTTTGATTTCCAGCTTCAAAAATTAGCCTTAATTTTAGATTCTCAGGGTTTGTTTTTATCAATTCAGACATAAACTTTAATGCAGGTCTTGTAGTACACTTTCTTTTCAGAAATTGCTAAAATCCAGTAAAATTCCATCCCTGAAGATTATAAATATTATCAGTAGACTGCATTGCATGGTGCACAGGTGTAAATAATTCAGTCAAATTCACCTTGGATGCATTTCATGGTTCAAATCCAGCCTTTGTTTGTCCCATATGGAATAAGGTTGAATTTAGAATATGCTGGTTTTGTTCTCTTTTTATTTGGTTTTGTCTTTCATAGGACCCTGCCAGTTTCACATGGCAATACTCGGGATAGGGATTGCACAGCTAGAATAAGAACAGCAAAATCATGCCCTGATGTATTATTTTGGGGGACAATATTTGCTTATTTTGTAGTTTTATCTGAACGAAACATTTAAAATGTACATAATAAAAAGTGAGTACTGCTCAGAAAACAGATGAGTTGAACTTCAGCGGAAGTAGCAGTGCACTCCTAATTGCAAGACTAGTCCTGGAGGATTAATGAAATAATGAAAAGACCTCTATTATTAACTGTTACAGTTTTTATGAAGTTTGTGTGCTTATTGGGTTTTTTTAATGTGTTTTTTTTAACCCACAGTGTTTCCAAAGAGCACCATGTTATAATTGCAGCAAATGATACCGTTCCTACTGCTATTAACACAACAGAGCAGATTGGGGATGAAGTTACTCTACATTATAGGGTGAGAAACAATTAAAACTGTATGATATAGTTACTGGTTTCGTCTTTTTTTTCGTTTGGTTTGAATAGCTTAATGTGACAGCCTATTACTTAAATAACAGATGTGCAATATGTTAAACCTTCTACAGGGGTATTTTGAGTTTAACACCTTTTTTTTCTTGCTTGCTTTGGAGTAAAGTCAGTCAGAGGTTGTCAGAATGGTCCATCCCTGTGGAGTAATTCTGGTGGGATTTAGAGCTGCTACCCTCAGCAGGGTAAAGAGACCATGCCTTGGTAAATGAGAACTTGACCTACATTCTTTGCAGTTTGGAACAGATATTTCCAAAATCCAGTCAGCTTTGAAAAAGGCAAATGTCATCCTCCGAGAATATTGTCTTCCTAATGGAATGAATACTGCAACCTGAAATCACTTAGAAAATATATTGAATGGACTACAATACCAGCCTCAAGTTGCAGTAGGACGGAATTTAGTTATCTTGTTTCCCAGTGTCAAATCCAAAGCTGAACAAGGGTCCCATAGAAAAGAGGATAAAAGTCTCTGAATCAACTTCTGTCTGTAAAAAATGGGCCATGGGAAAGTTCTCACTCTCACTAAACAGCAATGGCAAAGGTTTTTTTTTCTGGTTTTTAGCCCACCTACAGTGTTCTACTCAGCTACATTTTTTTAGTCTAAAAGTTAAAATCCAGAATCTTGACGCTTTTGTGGCTGTTTANATAGGACCCTGCCAGTTTCACATGGCAATACTCGGGATAGGGATTGCACAGCTAGAATAAGAACAGCAAAATCATGCCCTGATGTATTATTTTGGGGGACAATATTTGCTTATTTTGTAGTTTTATCTGAACGAAACATTTAAAATGTACATAATAAAAAGTGAGTACTGCTCAGAAAACAGATGAGTTGAACTTCAGCGGAAGTAGCAGTGCACTCCTAATTGCAAGACTAGTCCTGGAGGATTAATGAAATAATGAAAAGACCTCTATTATTAACTGTTACAGTTTTTATGAAGTTTGTGTGCTTATTGGGTTTTTTTAATGTGTTTTTTTTAACCCACAGTGTTTCCAAAGAGCACCATGTTATAATTGCAGCAAATGATACCGTTCCTACTGCTATTAACACAACAGAGCAGATTGGGGATGAAGTTACTCTACATTATAGGGTGAGAAACAATTAAAACTGTATGATATAGTTACTGGTTTCGTCTTTTTTTTCGTTTGGTTTGAATAGCTTAATGTGACAGCCTATTACTTAAATAACAGATGTGCAATATGTTAAACCTTCTACAGGGGTATTTTGAGTTTAACACCTTTTTTTTCTTGCTTGCTTTGGAGTAAAGTCAGTCAGAGGTTGTCAGAATGGTCCATCCCTGTGGAGTAATTCTGGTGGGATTTAGAGCTGCTACCCTCAGCAGGGTAAAGAGACCATGCCTTGGTAAATGAGAACTTGACCTACATTCTTTGCAGTTTGGAACAGATATTTCCAAAATCCAGTCAGCTTTGAAAAAGGCAAATGTCATCCTCCGAGAATATTGTCTTCCTAATGGAATGAATACTGCAACCTGAAATCACTTAGAAAATATATTGAATGGACTACAATACCAGCCTCAAGTTGCAGTAGGACGGAATTTAGTTATCTTGTTTCCCAGTGTCAAATCCAAAGCTGAACAAGGGTCCCATAGAAAAGAGGATAAAAGTCTCTGAATCAACTTCTGTCTGTAAAAAATGGGCCATGGGAAAGTTCTCACTCTCACTAAACAGCAATGGCAAAGGTTTTTTTTTCTGGTTTTTAGCCCACCTACAGTGTTCTACTCAGCTACATTTTTTTAGTCTAAAAGTTAAAATCCAGAATCTTGACGCTTTTGTGGCTGTTTAAGACATTCTTAATCTCATTTCAAAACCTTTGCTTTCTGAATGTAAAAGCTGGTGGACTTCAGAGCATACCATATATGATCTTGTCAGCAAAACTCATCTCTGCAAGCAGCTTATCACAAATGACTAGTTGGAAGGAAAAAGTTAGATAGGTTCTTGAATATTTATTAAGCTTGTCCACTTCAGAGACAGGATCACCAATTCCCCTGCCAGCAATTCCATCTAGGCGTTTTCTCCATCCTCAGCTGCAGCAGGCCTGCTCAGAAGGAGCAGCAGCTTACAGATGTGTCCTGTGATCTTCTCAGGGAAAACAGGGAAGAGGAGCAGGTGAGCAGGAGGGCTGTTGCCTAAGCAACACCTGAGGAAGGACCAGCAGGAGCCACCACTGGTACAGTGGCTTCTCTCCCATGTTAAAACATTTTGGGGGGCTTTACTAAAAATTGAGATGAAATGACCTTAGATGGAAGTCCCAGATGATAACAGGATGCAGTAAACAAGGTAACAAGAAAGAATTTATGTCCAATGTCCCCTTTCATCCTGTTTGTTCGACTTCCTTCAATAAACAATTGTATTACCAAAGACCACAGAAGAATGTATCTGCTAACTCACAACAGGCTGTTCCTGGGGGAAAGTAAGTGTTCATCACACCACTTTTTGCATAACTGACTGTAGAAAAGTAAAAAAACCCAAAGAATTAAACAAAAACACAGGAAAGGAAAAAATTCACAATCAAATACCAACAACATAAGGAAAGTACTAATCAAAACATTTTTCTTTTTTTTACAGATTGAAAAAGGTGAACACTTTCCAATGCCAAACCTCACACTGCAGATCTTATTTCCCAATGTAACAGCAGCCAAGAATACTCTTCTCTACCTTACTGCATTGTCACATTCCCAAGTAAGCCAGGAATTTGTATTTTTAAGATTTATTTAAATTTGAAAATATTTTTGTAAGGAACTGCAAAATTCAAACATTTGGAACTATACCCTAGTCTTTTTAGTCTAAAAGACAAGATGCCGGTGTTTTAAGAATATGCAGAGATGTGCATAAGAACACAGAGATAAATTTTTTTAAAAGGAAACAAGCAAATTTAAAATGGTGTTGAACAATAACTGGACCATAAAAAGGTTAATATGATATATTGCCAAGTGATGAGAGGCCCAATCTGAGATATGAGTGACAGGAGTTTCTTTCTTAGTTTTGCCTACTGAGCATCAGATTATCTCCGTTGTCTGCAGTGCTTATTGCAAATGCTCTAGTTCTGCTGTGCACATCTAGACCTCAATCGCCTGTTCAGTCCTCTTCTTTCTGTTACTGAAATTAGCCTTCCTGCACGTCTGCTCCCCAGCACTAGCAGTCCTCTGGCTTCTTCCTTCTCCGGGGCACTGAGAGATCTTGAAGGGGATGGTAGGTCATGTCTTTCAAATGTTCTTCATCAGAGCCCTCATTTGAGTGTTTCCATTTCACTCCTCCAGAGCAGCTGTAGGAGATCATAATTCCAGCAAATCCCATAATTCCAGATCTGTAGATACTAAAACTAAAGCTATATCAAGAACTGGATGGCTGAAGAACCTGAATATCACTAAGTGGTGACCTAAACCTCTTTTTTTTCTTTTTTTAATCTTTCCCTTAGAGACACACACACATGTGCACCTCTCTCCAAATATTTCACTTAGATTTGAGGTGTTGCACCACTGAAAAATAAACCAAACGGTCTAAATTAAAGTTCAAGTTCACTTTAAAACAAAAAAATCCAAAACCCGCAAACTATTTCATGTTTAGAATACAAAGAAGTTGTGGCTGTTCTCAAATTCCTTCCCCCATTAGGCAATCACCACATTTGACCAAAGTTTGCACATAAACTCAACAAATCTGTGCTTTCTCTGTAGGTATAATTCATCTACTGCTAGCTACACCCTAGTGATAGTAGTGTGCCAAAATGTGCTGCAGGGGATTTGCAATCCTCGTCATGCTAGCAATCTGAAAGTGACTGAAAAAACAAATGCCCCTGCACTGCAGACACTAAAGGATTTCCCATCTGCCTTTGAAGGAGCCATGGAGGTCTAGCAGTGCTCCAGCACCCTCTCCCCAGTGCTGGGCACTGCAACGGAGGCTCCTGAATCCTGCATTTAACCTGCCTGTCTCCTTGCTAAGGCAGAACCTCTGTGGATTCCCATGCAAAAGCTATTTAGCTCTTTTAATAGCCAGTTCTTGCTGGTTCGTGTAGTGGTCATCTTGCAGGAAGCTCTTGTTTGCTTCTACAGATGTTTAAGTAGCTGGATAGAGTTTAGGTTAAATTATCTCATGAAAATCTCATTTGTGGTTTGAATAATGATACTTCAATGCCTACACCATCTGAATTTCCTGTCCTGCACTCTTGCACTATGCAGTTTTATTGCATTTTGCGGCTAGTAAATATTATTGTTATTAAATATTAAATATTATTAATGTTGGCTTGTTTCCAGAGCATTTTTTGTAATAGATTGCATATTAAGACAATAAAAATAATATTTATATTTCTGCTAACAGAATGCCATCTGCCAAACTAGTTACCCTGTAGATCCCTTAAAGATCAGCACTGGGAAACCATTTGTGTTGCCAAAAATAAAAGAACCTACAAAGGATACAATTATGGTAAGTTCAGATACAGTATATATATTCATCCCAGATATTAACCCAGATCTTTGAGCTGAATACTTCTGCAATAAAGACATAAAAGCTTCTCTCAAACTGTATCCTATGGAAACTCACTTTGTCTTAATAGCCTGAAAAACCATCTTTATGTAGACTAGCTATAGCTTTTGTTTGGTTACAAAACTATGTGGAACAGAATCTGGGGTGGTTTTTTTAAAAATTTAGCAAATGTGTATATAACAGTAGCACATTTGACAGCTGAGTAAATCTTCACCTTCTATATTCCCATTGTAATTAATAAATAGTAATATTTTAAAAGCTTCTCATCTCCCTTGCAACTTTTTTAAACAACCACTTGAAAATACTTTCAAATGCTAGCACTCTGATCTGACAGATTGTCCATGCAACTGGTAGAAGTGTAATTGATGATCCCATTCAGAAAGGATTAGCCTTGTACTTTTAGATGGAAGAGCTGCAGAGTAGTTTTGCTGCTGTAGTTATGTTGCCATATCAGAGGGAAAACGGTCATACTGCCTCCTCAGCATAGAGACACAAGTTGAGTTTCTGGTGCAAATGAAACCATGCCATGAGAAGACCGTATTGGCATGCTTATCATAGTCCTTCACAGAGGTGATAAAGGCCTAAGCTAAGCAAATGTTTCCAAAGTGTAGAACATAAATTCTGCTGCCCTCCCAGCTAGCAAGCTCTACTGGGAAGTAAAGATACTTAAATTTGCACATAGACATCCTGCCCTGCTTGAAAGATTCAGGTATCCCACGATTTGAAAGAATCAAAAAGCACTGCAGAGAATCCATACTGTGTTGGTAGAAAAACACGTGTTGTTACAGGCTGTGCCTCCTTTAGGGGCTCTGCTGGTGCCTTTTGCTGCATACCTACAGTAACAGAGCTTCCTCAAGGCTAGGCGAGCCTGCCGTAACTCAGTCTATTCTACCACAGCATGGCTATCTCAACTATGTCATTTTTACCAAAAAAGCACCAGTAATTACTATCAGTTTAGTACTGGTGTCATAGCAAGTCTGTGATCTGTATATATAGTGGTTTATATGTTTCTATTTTAGTAACGTGAAGTCGCTTCCTGCTAATTCATGCTGCTGCCTTTTAAACAGGACTGTGATACATACAGTTGTGCATCCATTAATTGCGCCCTGGTCCCATCTGACATATATCAAGTGAATGTTTCATTAAGAGTGTGGAAACCTACCATCATAAAAGTAAGTAAATCCCATTTGTATTCAGAATACTCTTGGGTTTGAAAAACTTCAGACAATGTTTCCAGTGTCCATCAAAATTATACCTTTCCTTTTCGTAAGTCTCCACAGTCCCCTAGTATTTGATATCATTTCTCTTGCTATTTTAAAATTTCCTCAAAACTAAGTTATATGCATTTTATTATCCTTAAAGTAAGTACTTAGAACTAGCAGAAAGTTCAAAACATGGTAAAAAGACACAGGTCCTTTTTTTAATAGCTACTTATGCATCCACAAATTCTAATTCAGCAGATGTAAGGAGGGGTACATAGAAGCATACAATTTTTAAATAAGTTTTAATCTAGAAAGATTTCTCAAATCTAGAAAGGACTTTTTGATCAAAAAGAGCAGAGAAGAGAGAGTCCATTTCAGACCACACCTCAGTATTGTCTGATGACAGCAATGACCAGGCTGTGGTCTGTTTTGCACAGCTGATAAATTTCCAATACTGAGTTCCTGGTTTGTGTCTGTTTTTCTCCAGAAAATTACAGGACAGGAGGGGAGACACAGCAAAATTTTAGAAAGTCCAAATCTCTCCCTGTGGCCAAAGTAGTATTCCAGGATTATTAGTATTTCTTTGAAATCTCTGCTCTCTGCTCTTTCAAAGCTGTATTGCTGTCTTGTAAACAGTGATGTGCGTGCCGAAGGTGACACCCATGAGCAGCTTCACTGACTTTCACATTTTTCAGCATCTCCCAAAACTTTAGCACTAAGTTTTGCTTTCAGTCTTCTCATTTCTATGAAGCTTTCTACTTCAAAATACTTAATTATAAATCATAGCCATTCCTCTCTTCTTCCAGGCAAGTATTCACAGCTTAACCCTTGTTGTGAAAGCATTACTTAGGAGTGAGAACTCATCGCTGATTTTGAGAAATGACTATCAAAAATTGGAGGTAAGAACATGAGAATTCATGGCTTTACTCTTCATAGGATTTATTGTACCACTGAATCATTCATTTTCATTCATCCCTAGTGACCTGATTGTTACCTGTTGTAATGTATTACCCTACTCTAAATAAAAATAAGTGATTTCATATGACAGTAGAAATGTCAGAATTAGTCAAATGATGATACCAAAATCCCATTAGCCATCAGTGCATCTGGGTGAGAAGTACTGTCTGAAGTATTTCTGCCTGCTGCAGTATAAATGCTTCCTGCATCTATGTAAATGAAAAGCATAATTAATATTCTTTTAAGGAACCAATAGTATTTTAGAAATGGTCGTGAGTCATTTAGAAGTGATCTTACTTTGTACATTGTATTTTCTTTATTATTTCTTTATGTATTATTTCTTTCCACTTCATTACCCAGGACATATATTTGAAAAAGGATCTTTTATTTTTCAGAAGTTCTCTGTCATTTCCTTAGATAAGAAAATATATAACATTATAGTAGTGGTGTCAGGTACAAAGAGAAATGTCTTTAATTCCACTAGAGTTGTTATTTATCCTTTAATACTCTTTACTCCAAGACCTTTATATTGGTTGATGCATTGCTTTTTTGTGATAACTTGTACATGCAGGGGCTTATTTACTACAATGTACCTTTTTAAGCAAAAGTCTTATTATATGTAATTATTGTTAATACCCCCAAAATTTAGAGCAAAGTAATATTCAGTGTGAATTACATCTTGTGCAAAATATTTTTGGAAATACAAACATCACGGGTCAACTATTAGTTGATATTGTATCCAGGCACTTCTTTTAAGTGATAGTTTAAAATTCAATACAGGAGTGAAAACACAGCTTCAACTACCCATGGTTGTGGCCCTGTACTCTTTATTACAATGACTACTGGCTTATAGCAGGGCCAGCCCTCATGAAATGAATGTACTTACAAAACGCAAGATACATAAAAATAGGGTTTCATGTTGGAGATTATTTTCTCAATTCCCTCCTACAAATTCCTGTACTTAGAATGAAGTGGTAACCTGGAAAATCACTGCATACTGATAAAAATCAGGCTGCTCTGTTTATAATTTAAAAAGACAAGTTACTTATTGCTTACATTCTGAACACTTTGCAGACCATGATTAAGATTTCCAAAGAACTCCCACCGGGTACAGTCCCCTTATGGGTTATCCTCCTAAGTATCTTCGCTGGACTCCTGATTCTTGCACTGCTTATATTTGCTTTGTGGAAGGTAAACTGCATGTTCTTGTCTTCATGAAAATAAAAAAATACGCTTAAATTCTGTGCCGTATCCTTCTCATAACTAGAACCTCACAGACACTAATATTATCTAATACGTGGAGTGAAATCTTGTAGAAATGACAATAACACTACATTCTTCTGATGTGTAATGTGCAATGCTAGCCAATTGCAACCTGTATTGCCAGTGTGTTATGAAAAGAAAAATTAGAAGAGATTTTAGTACGATTAGGGGGTTTTTTATTAGCTTTGGCTGTGGCCTTTTGTAACCAGGTTTTCTCATTGTGCGAGATGCTAGGCCTGTAGTGTAAGTATTGCCACAAGTGGGCACCCTTCTTCAAGCTAAATATTTAGTTCCTACTTGCCTTAGAAGTTTAGTTTATAAATTTCAACATGCATAATCTCTTGAAAAAAAATTACAAGTATAAAATAAAGTACTAATTCAATTGAGTACGTGACGTGTCTCTTTAGTTTTTCCATTCCTGGAAAAACAACGTTGTACTTCAGCGATAAAATATTAAATGACTTTTTACTTTACTGAAAGTATTAAAGTAGTCGTAAGAACCAGCACATGAATGCTACCAATACAGCTTGTATGCTTTGAGCAGTTCTTAGTAACTTTTTTCTTTTCTGCAGGCTGGATTTTTCAAGAGACCACTAAAGAAGAAAATGGAGAAATGAAGAAAAAAAAAAAAAAAGCAGAAATTTTTGCTCAGGTCTGCCTCAAAAATTTTGCTGTAAAATTATAAACTTAGATGCAGTGGTCACAATGTTTTCTAAACTCTGGTGCATTAAAAAACAAGAAGCAGAACAACAAGAAGCAAATCAAGCACACATGCAAAGGAATGATGCAAAGGAAGAATAAACAGCCTTATGGCATTTTGTGATACTCATGGACATACTTTCAATAGTTACTCATTGTTGGAGAGTAACTGAGTTCAAAGATTCTAATGTTTTTTAATATGGAAAATGCATAATCGTATGTTTATATACCTATGTATGTGGAATCATTTTTCATTCCAAATTATGCAACAAGTCAGCTTGTCTGTAGCAATCCCAGTCTTTTTTACCACCCTACAATTTTCAGAAGGAAAAAGCATCATTTTAAAAATTTCCTCCTTATGTCAGTTCTGTGAAAGCAGACTGTCAGTTCACAAAGCAGAACATGCAAACTTTGAGAATGCACCAAATACTGTATGGTAACTGATGTAATGACAATTCAGAAGATAGAAGCACCTGCAGAATTTTGGGTGAAAATTATCGAAATACCTTGGACTTCTCTTTCTGCTCATTTTAGCGTGTCCAGCTGAACCCAGGATCCTCCAAGAAAGAGATTTTTATGGTCAAGCAGACCATAAAGGATTGATCCATTAAATTACATAACCGTTTGAACTTGAAACAGATTTTTGGCAGGCCTAAATATTCAAGCACATCTGATTGCACACTGTACTCAAATAAGTGGGGATATAACTGTATCTGCAAATTGAAATGTCCATATTTATGCAGAAAAAGTTTAGAGGTACCCTGAAAGTTTGACTCTTGCTGTATATCTTGGAGTAGCCAGGAGGGTGCTTCATAAACTGTCACTGTAAATTTATTGTGTAGCTATTTAATCCAATGATTTTAAAGTGTACAAAATGATAATTAACAAAAGAGCACAGATGAAATTTAGCACTGGCAAGCTTCTTCTAGTATTGTAGGTCATGTATCATCTTCATTACTTATGATTAAGAAGTGATGAAGAATTTGCATACTAAATAAGCACTTACCAAATGATGTTTATGTTGTGTCAAAGGTTGAAAGTTTATATGAGAATACACTGAAATGTAGATAGCAAAAGATTTCTTTAAGAGGTTTTTTCTTTCTATTTAGACTATTCAGTTTCCTCCTTTCTTTCACACACTTGTCTTCTTACCACATGGATCTCTCCCTGGGGCTCTTGGGCTGTGCCTTGTCCTTGAGAGCTTCCTATATTACTTGCAGGCACACAAAATTAAAAGAAGAAAATGGAGGCGTGCTGGCAAAGTGCAATGTTGCCTCAGCATGAGACGACTCAGTATTGATTGCCAAAAGATCAGAAAATGTCGAGACGTACTAAGTTCTGTAAGACATACTTGTTCGCAGAAAAGCTTTGCCTTGCCAAGGAAGCCAGGAAAATTTGTTCTTCCTTTTGCTACAAATGTCACTGAAACGTAAAAAAAAAAAAAAAAAATCATTGCAGTTTGCCAAAAGGTTTTAACTTAGCACTGACTTTATAGTAATAGCTTAAAAAGCAGCAATATATTTTATAAAGACTTTTCTTTCTTTGAGAAGAGACCATAGATTGAGTTGAATACATTGGCCAAGTACAACTCTGGAAGTGTGCCAGAAGGTGCTTTCTTGTTTGAAAGATGCTGTCACTCTTAAGTCCCTTCTATTTAGTTCCTAAATTAGTGAGAGTGGTTATTGCGAAAGGCTGAGACTTATGTGAACATAGCAAGTAGGATTAAGCTTGAAAGCGTTTCCAATTTCTCCTTGTGTCTGTGGGAAAGGTGGTTATTTCATAACAACAGCCTGCTGAAGGTAGCAGCATGATTCAGAGGAGAGGGCAAAGCCGTCCGTGAGAACACCGTGGGAACACAGTGGGTGGCTGTGCTTTGTGGAGCCTGGGAGAGCCACCAAGCTGGTGGACTTGCTTGCTGCGCTCCTCCGCACGCCTGAAAGTGCACCCTCTCTGAAGGGGTACGAGGTGAGTTGCTCTGGTTCTGAGCACAGAGGGAAGACAAGAATGGAAGCAAAAAAAAATTATGTAGAGGAGCTGTGGATAGAATCCCTGCTTCATTCATCGTGCCAGTTAAATAGTCCTCTAAGGAAGGCAAAATCCATGTGTTGAACAGTGAAGATAAATTAATATTTGCAGAGGTGTTTTCAGACCCACGTGAGATGCAGGTTTTATTTTAATAAAATGTATGATTTTGCCAATATGTTTGAAAGATTTAAATGGCACTTGTCACTGTAGCATCTGAATGCCTCAGAGTTCTAAACAATTTTTCCTTACACTATCTCTGTAAACGCATAGCAGTGCTGTTACCCTATTATGGTTTTGTAAAGGAACAGAATTATGAAGGAATTGTGACTCACCTATGCACACATAGAAAGCCTGTGGTAGCAGAGGAAATACTTATATTTGTTATTATTCAGCCAGTTTGTTAACCATGAAGTAATTTTCCCTGGCTTCATAAAATTAATCACAAGTTGTGCAAGCCACACATCATTTTTATGCATCATACTTTTATTTTAAGTGTTTCACTTTTTAGTTATGATAAGCTGTTAACCAGAGCTTTTTACTTTTCTGATGAAATTTCATGTCTTATTTTAAAGCATCAGCCTAACTGAAAAAAATATAAGTCAATAGAACAGTCTATTTCCCTAGATAAAAACTATGCAAAAATACGTATTTTATCAATGCAAAGTATGTTTGAGATCAGTGTTCATTCTTTTTAGACTTGCTTTGCACTGCAAAAACCGTAATAAGCTTCATATAACCACACTGCTTTCCTCTTTGTCATGATGCTTTTTGCCTCTTCACATTTGTCCTATTATCAGATTTTCAATTATAGTATCTATTTAAAATATAAGTATGTAAAGGGAATACCACTATAGCAC
>VYXH01009272.1:0-18990 GCA_013397275.1 Burhinus bistriatus | reverse complement strand
GGCATGTCGCGGCCGGGTGACGGCTCTCCCCCGGGAACACCGGCAGGAAACCGGACCCATGTGCCGGGGTCAGGAGGGCCTGAGAGACGATGGCTCAGGTCAGCCCTTTCCCAGCCTGGCCCTGTCCTGCCGTGCCCCCACTCATGCTTGGGGTGCCCCAGCCAGGTTGGGGGGCTGGGGGCACCTTGGGGAGCCCCAAAANTTACCGCTTGGTTTTACCAAGAGCGGTGCCGCGCTGCCGGCCCCCCCGTCCGTCCCCCCGCAGCTCCCCGAGTCCCCCACGCCGCCCACGCCTGGGTCTGGCATCCGGAGGGGCTTGGCCGGTACGGCCACTCTGAGGCCACCCACCAACCCTGTACTGGGGGTTTCCAGCCCAGGGAGGGGNGCACCCCCCCATGCACACCTGGCTGTGCCGGGTTAACCCTCCACGCGCCCGGGCGCTGCCGATGATTGGGGTCCGGCTTCCTGCGGAGAGAGGGCAGCACCCCCAACCTTCTCCCCACACCCCCAGCTGGGTGCAGCCGGGCTGCGCTTAGGGATGCCGGGGGTCTCCCATGGGTGACGGAGCCCTCCCACCTCACGGGGTGCACCCGTGCTGTGGGGTGCAGAGTAAGGCCGGGGGCGGAGGAATGCGGTGAAGGAATCTGGCGGCCGCGGGACCGGACCTTGGGCCCACACAGCTGCCTGGCACCGGGCCGGCCCGGCTTGGCAGGAGGCAGGCAGGGGGATGGGGATGCGACCGTAGTCCCCGGCTGGAAGCACAGAGAGCAGCTGGGGTGTCTCCGGTGGGTCCTCACCCCCTGAAGGGTCCCCGTTCATCCCGCAGCGGTACCCGTGGACGTGCTGCAGACGCTGGGCATGCAGGATGGCCGGGATGGCATCTCTGTCACTGCCGGGATCTGCCCACAGCGCCCGGGGACTGAAGACCCCGATTTTGCTTTCCGCGTGGACAACAGCACCCAGCTCAGTGCACCCACCCGGCAGCTCTTCCCCGGTACGGCAACGGGCGGCCTCGGGGCCACCGAGCTTATCTCGAGGTGCAAACCGAGCCGCTCCGAGGGCAAGCAGCCCCTTTTGGGGTGCAGAGTCACCTCTTGGGGTGCATCGGAGAGGCTTAGCCTGACGGCTGCCCCACTTCTTCCGTGTTGCAGACGGCTCCTTCCCTGAGGATTTCTCCATCCTGGCCACGGTGCGTGCCCGGCGCGGAGGACAAGCCTTCCTGCTCTCCATCTACGACGAGCGAGGCGTGCAGCAGCTGGGCGTGGAGATCGGACTCTCGCCCGTCTTCCTCTATGAGGACCAGGAGGGGCGGCCGGCCCCCGAGCAGTATCCCGTTTTCCGCAGGGTCAACCTGGCCGATGGCAGGTGAGTGGCAGGGAGGGGGACGGGGGGGTTTCTCCGGCCCCTCTCGCTGTGACCGAGTCCCATCTTCGCAGGTGGCACCGTGTGGCATTGGCCGTGGAGGGCACCAACGTCTCCTTGCTGGTGGATTGCCACCTCCTTGCCACGCTGCCGCTGGAGCGGGGACCTCAGCCTCTCGTTAGCACCGAGGGGGTGACGATTTTTGGGGCCCGCCTCCTGGACGAGGAGGTGTTTGAGGTGGGTCCCTCCCCAAATCCTTGTGCCAGAGCCCCCCCTTGTCCCGCAGCACCCTTACCCTGGTAGTGAGGGGTCTGGGGAAAGGGGGGACCCAGTTGCCGTGGTCGGTAGAGGCACTGGGGGCTGCTCTCTGTCCCCATGGGGTATCCGCATGGGGTGTCCCTGTCCCCACGGCGTGACCTGGTTCCCCTCCCTGCATTCCTGCCCGCTGTAAATGTCAGGGGCCACGGCCAAAAAGGCGGCATTGAGGCAGTGAGGGCGAGTGGGGCTGGCACCCCCCCACCCCCCATTTTGTCCCCAGTGGACAGACAAGGGTCTCTTTGTCTGCTTGTCCCCCCCGTACCCTCCACCCGGCCGTGGGGGTGTCCACGCTGGCTGCCCTGAGCCACCCATGGACCCGCTGGCTGCCGCAGGGACAGGACTGGCCACAAGCACCAGCTCTTGCACTCATGTCCGGGGTGTGTGTGGGCACCCAACCGGCCCGGGGTATGAATATGGTGGGGGGCAGAAAACCCACTCCCTCCTGCTCCCCTCTTCTCCTTTGCCACAGGGTGATGTCCAGCAGCTGCTGATCGTGGCCGACCCTGAGGCCGCTCGCTCCTACTGCCAGCTCTACATGCCGCACTGCGACCAGCCCCTGCTCTACCCTCTCCTGGCTCCCTTCCCGGAGGAAGTAAGCACCCAAGCTGGGAAGGGGAAAGGCTGGGGGGGACCCTCAGGAGCCCCCACCCTGCCAGGCAGCCTGCAGGGACGCTACCAGACTTGGTGTCACCATGGAGGGGAGCTGCCAGGGCCCCTGACACCCACCTTTCTCTCCCTGCCGGTTTCTGCCCCTTGCAGAGCAGCCCGGAACCCACAGCCGCCCCACGTAGGAAGGGGAAGAAGGGAAAGGGGAAAGGCAAGCGCAAGGGCAAGGGCAAGAAGAGGAGGAACAAGGAGCTGCTGGAGCAGCATGAGGCCTCTGTGCCATCCATCGTGGCCAGCCAGGTAGAGAGCGTGTGACTAACCCGCCTCGGTGGCTGGTTAACCCGCCCCAGTTAACCCAGTCCTGCTAACCTGCTGCTTGCGCTTGGCTGCGGCGTGCCTGCTTCACAGCTCGCCAGTGCCTGCCGGCCAGTGCCGTGTCACACCTCGGCTCCTCACGCTGAGATGGGACAGCCAGCACCCAAATCCGGCTTAAAAGCAGAGTGGTTCCGGGTGTGCGTGGCCTGAGGTGGACCCAGATGCATCCCAGAGCTGGCGGTGCCTGTGCACAAAGCTCGTGCCGTGCCACACGTGGCTTCTTGCATCCAAAGCGACTCCCAGCCTCATCTTTGCACAGTCTGGGGCAAAGCGGGCCGGCTCCAACCACTCTGGCCCCCGTGGAGCCGGACCTTTGGGTCTGTTGGACGTGACTGCAGAGCTCCGGCCAGAACAGCTCCTCCCCGGACGGAGCGGCCCCGGTGGCCAGTACATCCCCATGAGGATGCTGGTCCCGCTGGCTCCTGGCCTTGCGGAGCGTGTCCCGGGAGCTGGTGGGGATCCCCTGGGTGGAGACGCTGGGGCAGGGCAGGAGACAGCCCCCCGCCTCTGCCTTTGGCCCCTTTGGCTCTGGAAATGGGTCACGGCTGCAGCTGGGAACGGCAGCGCTGGCCAAGGGCGGCCCGGGGATGGTGGCCCCTCCTGCCGATGAGTCAGCCTTGGCTGAGCTGGGCCGGAGAGACCCGGCAAGGGGTGGCCGTGCTCCAGGTGCTGCTTGGAGCCAGGGGCCGTGCAGCCCCGGCGTGGGGGGAATCGGCCGCCCCCACAACTGGGAGCAGCAGCTGCCGAGCCCTGGCTCGCCCTCCCCTCTGCCCCAGCATCCCTGAGGAACGGGAGTCCCAATGCCTTGTCCCAAAAGGGGAACAGCTCTGGTGTTCCAAAATCAGGCAGGGGCTTTAGCGGGGGTGGGAATGTCCTGAGTCCGACCGTGGCCCCTCCAAAAGCAGGGCATCCCCTGGCCCTGTGGGACCCCACAAGGGTCGTGGGCCAGCACCTCCCTCTGCCGCAGCGCTCCCTTCCTCACCCTGCGCCCTTTCCACATCGCCCAAGGCCAGTATGCCGACACCATCTGCGGAGGAGAGCTCCCCAACGCCGGTCCCCTCCAGCCTTGCCACGACCGTGAGCGTCACCCTGAACGGCACCGACCCCTTCGAGGTAGCACCAGGGCTGGGGGCTGCGGCAGGCAGGGAAGATCCCCCATCTTCGCACCCCCAGCGTCTCCTCGTCCCTTAGGACACTGGCGAGGAGCTTGTGCTTGAACTTGAGGAGAACGGAGTCACTGGGGCTGACAGCACGGAGGTGCCAGGCTACGAGGACTACTATGACAGGGACTCTGCGAGCCAGGAGCGGTTCGGCCCTGCTGAACGGGAGGAGATGGTGATCCAGGCTCCCCAGGTAACACTGGGGACGAGGACTGGGACCCCTCCGCCAGCTACAGCCAGCTGAGCTGGGGACACAGAACAGGGTCCAGGGGCTGTTTGGAGCCCTTCACCCCCACTCAGCTCTTGGCTGTTTCTCCTCTCCCTGGTGTTTTTCAGGAGCCCAGTTTGAAGGGGGAGAAGGGTGAGCCAGCCATCGTGGAGCCGGTGAGTAGGGTACAGCCCCCCCTGGGGACTTGTGGCCCTCAGCCCGGGGCCACCCATCTGAGACAGTTTGCGGGACAGGGCTCGCTCTTTTCTTTAGGGTCGGCGATTCGAGGGGCCGCCGGGACCCCCAGGACCTGCGGTGAGGAGCGAGGGGCTGCTTTGGGGAGGGGTTGGAGATGACAAAGCATTAACGTGCCTCTGTGTTCTCCGCAGGGGGAAACAGGTCCCCTGGGACCACCGGGGCTCCCAGGGCTGCCCGGGGACCCTGGAGATCAGGTATGGAGCAGACGGGGAGGGCTGTGATGGGGCCAGAGCTGCCCCGCGGCAGGGCTGGGGCCGCAGGCGTCCTGGCGGTCCTGCCGGTGCATGCCGGCGTGCGCGCGGGGCGATGGAGCTGCAAGCCTTGACCTGACAGCCTGGCTTCTGCCGGCACGATGATGGCTTATCCCCCCTTTTCCCTCCACCAGGGTCCCGCAGGACGGCCGGGGCTGCCGGGAGCTGATGGGATCCGCGGCCCAGCGGGAACCATGATCATGTTGCCGGTAAGTGCTGGGGCAGGATGAAACCCCTGGGGACCCTTCCGCCTGCTCCCCACAGAGTCTGACAGGGGGACAGCTCTCCAGGTGACACAGAGCTGGCTGTGTCCAGGGCTGGGGGCCGGTAGCGTCCCCCATCCCTCACCCTGCTCCTTCCCCCCAGTTCCAGTTCGGCGGAGACTCTCTCAAGGGTCCCACCGTCTCTTTCCAAGAAGCCCAAGCCCAAGCGATCCTGCAGCAGGCGAAGGTAAGCACCCCTGCGACCAGCCCCCCTGCCCAACCTTCCCACTCCCTCTCACCCCTCTCCCCTCCTTCCCCAGCTTGCCATGAAGGGTCCCCCAGGTCCCATGGGGCTGACCGGCCGCCCGGGACCGCTGGTGAGTACGGCTGGTGTGAGGACTGCTGCAGGGTGCCCGCCCCACTAAAATGCACCTTATCGGGTACATCTCCACATCGAGCAAACCCTCATGGGGGCATGTCCACGCTCTCTCGTTTTTGTAGGGTCTACCTGGACACCCAGGCCTGAAAGGAGACGCGGGGGACATGGGGCCGCGAGTGAGTCTTGCTCGACTGGGTTGTGGGGGGAGAGGGTGTGCGGGGTTATCGCCCTGGCAGGGGTCTGGCAGGCTGCAGGCAAGCCCAGTCTTGACACCTTCCCCCTCTTCTCCGTCAGGGTCCCCGGGGAATGCAGGGACTGCCGGGGCCGCCGGGGAAGTTGGGCAGGCGGGTAAGTGCTGGGGGTTCGGGTTTTGCCTCCCCAAAATGTCTTGGTCCGCTGTCACATGTCAGAGTCCCCCTTTCCCATCCCTGTCCCAGGCTCCTTCCCACCCCCTTGACTTGTCTTGCAGGGTCGTGCTGGAGCGGACGGTGCCAGGGGTCTCCCGGGGGAAACCGGACCCAAGGTGTCATGCGTGGGGTGGTATCGGTGCTGCTGGGGGTGCTGGCAGCGGGGTGGGGGCCCAGGACACCCGGGTCCTGGTGCGGCAGGGGGGACGTGGGCTCAGCCTGACGCTTGTCCTACCCCACAGGGTGACAGGGGCTTCGATGGGCTGCCAGGGCTGCCGGGCGAGAAGGGCCACAGGGTAAGTGGGACCGTGCCGTGTCCCCTCCTGTCACCGGTGTCCCCATGCTACCTCACCCTCTCTCTTCTGCAGGGTGACGTGGGGAAGCCAGGACCAGCGGGCCCCCCTGGAGAAAAAGGTGCCAAGGTGAGGAGCGTGGAGAGGGATGGGGAAGGATTAGGCCCTGCTGGTGTTGGAGAGACATGCTCAGCTCCGCTCTGTCCTCTCTAGGGCTCGGACGGTGTCCCAGGACCTCGGGGGCAGCCTGGGGAACCCGTAAGTACCTGCTGCTGCCACCGGGAGCCTGGCCTGGTTTCTTCCCCAGCCCCAAGAGTGGTGGGGGGCAAGCTTGGCCTCCAGCTTTCTCCCTGTGGCTTTTTGGAGGAGAGATTTGGGGATTGGACCCCCCCACCCTGGGGAATGTGGGGTGCTGGGATCAGTGCTGCCATCTGAGCCCCCGCTGACCCTTCTGTCCTTGTCCCTAGGGTATGCGAGGCCTGATCGGCTCACGTGGCTCCCCCGGACCCCCTGGACCACCGGTATGAGACACCGCTGCTGCCTGTCTGTCTGTCCGTCTGTCCCCACCTTGGGACAAGGGGATTTTTCTCTGTCACCCTGGGCATGACATCGTCCTTAGCGCGGCATCACCTTGAGGCGCAGCATCATCCTGATCCTCCCTCCTTTTTCCACAGGGTGCCAGCGGCATTGACGGAGCACCGGGGCCCAAAGGCAACGTGGTGGGTGTCAGCAGGGCCCCACCTGGGAGCACCCAGCCCAAATTAGCCAGCGAGAGACCGGGATGCTCCAGGGAGGGGGAGGCAGGGCTGGGGCGAGAGCTGCTGCCTGCTTTCATGGGGTGCATGGGCCAGGAGGGTGCACGGGGGTGCAGCGAGGGTCAGGGTGGCACATCCTGGGGTCTGAGGAGGTTTTTTCTGCACTAATGGACTTTCTCTGACCCCTCAGGGAATCCATGGGGAGCCGGGACCCCCAGGACAGCAAGGGAACCCCGGTCCGCAGGTACGTGGAGGTGCTGGGGGTGTCCCCACGAGGCTGGGAGCCTGGGTGCTCCCTCAGTCCCTACCCAGCACCCTGATCTGTTCTCTCGCAGGGTCTGCCCGGCCCCCAGGGCCCCGTCGGGCTGCCGGGGGAGAAGGTGAGTCGGGACCCAGCATGGATGGTGGGATCTGGAACTGCCCCAGCTCTGAGCAGGTGCTGGGGAGCTGCAGGGGTGACCCCAGTCCCCCTGTGTCCCCACACCTCCTCCTCTTGTCCAGGGTCCGCCAGGGAAGCCGGGAATACAGGGTGTGGCTGGGGCCGACGGGCCTCCGGTGAGTACCGGCGAGGGGCTGTGGGGTCACTCTGATTCCCGGCAGAGCGGGGACCACAGGGCAGCGTCATCGTCCCAGCTCAGGGCTCACCTCTTGCATGTCCCCGCAGGGTCACCCTGGCCGAGAAGGGCCAGCTGGAGAGAAGGGCCTCCAGGTAAGGACCCCCACCCCCCACCCCATGCCCTGGGTGGGAGAAAAGGGTCCGCTTTCCAAGGGGGGTGGCCCATTTTTGCTGACTCTCTTGCTGTCCCCAGGGCCCTGTGGGTGCCCCTGGTCCCGTCGGCTATCCAGGACCCCGTGGGGTGAAGGTAAGCGCAGCCTCCCTCTCCTCTGGACTCTTGACAAGGCACAATGCTGGGGGGGGTTCAGGTGGTGTCCCCCAGGCTGGGGTCTCCCCTCCAACCCCCCCAATGTCTCTGCAGGGAGCTTTTGGTGTGCGGGGCCTGAAGGGCAGCAAAGGGGAGAAGGTAAGAGATGTTGGGGAGAGGGGACAGTGGAGGGGGCGGTGTCCTTGTCCTGTGGTATCTGTGGGTCCTTGGTGTTGGGGGGCACTCGTCCTTGCCTTGAGATAGCTGCGGGTGGTGGTGGGGGGTGCCCGGGCTGCAGCTGCAGGCAGCCCCTCTGTTGGGATATGGGGCTCAGCCCCACACTGTGACCCCATCTGGGACTTGCCCCAGAGCTAATGTAGTCTCACTCCACCCCCCTCCCCCAAAACGTGCCTCTTATTCAGGGAGAAGATGGATTTCCCGGCTTTAAGGGGGATATGGGCCCCAAGGGTGACAGGGTAAGTGGGGTCCCAGCGTGGGGGCTGTGTGGGGTGGCTGCAGGTGCCACAAACCCCCGTGGGTTTTTGCTGGCTGGCTGCAGGATTCGGGGTGGGGGGATGGAGCTGGGGAGGACCCACAGCTCTATCTGTGGGGACAACTGGGGCCCTGAAGGAGCAGCCCTGTCCCCCTGGCAGCGTGCTCCCCGCACCTCTGCGTTACTGTTTCAGGGTGACCAGGGCGTGCTGGGCCCCCGCGGTGAGGACGGCCCCGAGGGGCTGAAGGGGCAGACGGGTCCCATGGGGGAACCGGGTGCTCCTGGCCCCGCAGGCGAGAAGGTGAGGGGTGTCCTGCGTCCCTGTGTCCCCATCCCCGTGTCCCTCATAGCTTGCGGCTCATCTCTGTTCTTTCCCTTGCAGGGCAAGCTGGGAGTGCCGGGTCTCCCAGGCTATCCCGGGCGCCAGGGCCCCAAGGTGAGCATGGGGCAGCCTTTGGGGTGTCCCTGGGACCCCAGGTGCCTCATCGGCCCTGAGTTTATCGCTTGTCCTCTCTCTCCTTAGGGCTCCACTGGCTTCCAGGGTCCCATGGGGCTGGCGGGAGAGAAAGGCAAGAGGGTGAGTCAGCCCTGTCCTGCTGTGTCACCCTATTCCATCCTTCTGGGCCGTTCCCTGTCCCCCACATCTTGCTCTGCCACCCCCTCTGCGAGTCAGACAGGGGCTGGGCTGAGCTCAGAGCTGGGGAAGGGACCCAGCCCCACGGCCCTCTCCGTTCCCGTGCTATGTGACCTCCCGCAAACGTGCTTGGGTGTGCTCTGTCCCCTCGTGGAGCGCGTGTGGGGACCGTGGGTGAGTGGGGGGCTGCCCCATGCCACTGCTCTCCCCACCACCTCCCTTTTTACCTACAGGGCAAGGCTGGCCAGGCTGGGCAGACGGGACAGCGAGGGCCCCCGGTGAGTAACCATAGCCCCGGTGCTGAGCTCGGGGTGACAGGATTCACCCTGTGTGCCGTGGCCGGTGACCACCACGAGACCGGCTGTATCCCACCATGACCACTGCGGGGCCAGCTGTATCCCACCTTGACCATCCCGGGGTGCAGCTGCATCCCACCACAACCATTCCCACGTGGATTGTATCCCACGGTAACCATCCTAGGGCTGGCTGTAACCCATGGCAACAGAGCTTGGGGTCTGCTGTATCCCATGGCAACACGCTCCACAGCCTGCTGGTATCCCATGGCAATTAGACTGGAGCCGGTCATTTCCCATAGCAAAGAGATCCCAAACTTCCGCCTGTGTCCCATGGGAACCACCCTGGGGCCAGCCGTGTCCCTCCTGGCTCACTGCCCCACTCCCATCCTGGTCCCTCAACTCCCCACCCGACTCCCAGCCCCGCTCCCTGCCCAGTCCTCCCTGTTCCAGCCCCATCTCCCCTTTCCCCCCTCCCAGCCCCACTCCCTGCCCCACACCTTCTCACCCCACTCTTTGCCTCCCATCTGCGCAGGGCCTCCCAGGGGAGCGAGGTCTGCCCGGTCCCACAGGGAAGCCTGGCCCAAAGGTAGGTGGGAACCTGACCATTTGGTCCCTGCTGTCCCTGAAGTCCCCATTTCCCCGCTGTACTCAGGGTCCCTTGGCTGTGGGTGCTGGCAGTGGGTCTGACGTGGGGTGGTAGGGAGGGTAGGGGTCTTCGTTGTGATCCTCAGCCTGTTTCTGTCTCCCCAGGGAGATCCTGGCCATGACGGGGCCCCTGGTGCGGTGGGAGAGAAGGTAGGTGGGGGCTGGTCGATGCACGGCAGAGGAGTGTCCTCCTTGAAAGGCATCCCGGGAAGGGACTGAGCATGGGGAAAACGGGGTGCTGGGTATGGGCAGCAGGTCTAGGCGCTGCGAGGCCGTGGGGAGAGCCCCTCTGCTGTTGACTGTGGGTTTTCTTTCCCTCCCACAGGGTCCCCAAGGTCCACAGGGACCCAACGGCTTCCCGGGCACGAAAGGTCCCCCTGTAAGTGGGGATGTCTGCGTGTGGTCCTGCCCTGGCCCTGCCTGCGTTTGGGACAATGTGGGGGGCAGAATTGGGCTGGCACGTCCTCCTTCTCCTGCTGCACCCCATGGGGTGCAGGCAGAGGAGTGGGGAGCCCAGCTACGCAGCCCATATCCCCCACCCCATTACCTCTGCTCCTACCCAGGGTCCCGCCGGGAAGGACGGCTTGCCAGGACACCCAGGACAGCGTGGCGAGCCGGTGGGTCCCCTGCCTCCCTTGCCTGGGGGGTGGGATGCCTGGCAATACTCAGTGTTAACCTCTCTCTCTCTCTTCTGCAGGGGTTTCATGGCAAAACCGGGCCCCCCGGCCCCACAGGGGTGGTGGGACCCCAGGTGAGTGCCAGGGATGGAGGCAGGTGTTGAAGCGAGCCTGGTGGGATGGAGGGACCCCCAGAAGCTCACCCTGCTCTCTCCCCGTAGGGTAAATCAGGCGAGACGGGACCCGTGGGAGAGAGGGGGCACCCAGGTCCACCTGGCCCCCCTGGGGAACAGGGCCTGCCCGGAGCTGCTGGCCGAGAAGGAGCCAAGGTAAGAGCCACGCCGGGGGTCCGACCGCTCACCCAGACCACCACCAGCCAGAGCCAAGCGGGGCTGGGTCCCCTCTGAGCTCTGCAGGGCGCAGGGGCTCTTCCTGGCTTGATGGGGATGGAGCAAAACTCTCTGGTCCTCCTCTCCACCTTGCAGGGTGACCCTGGCCCTGCTGGCATCCCTGGTAAGAGTGGCCCCCCGGGAATCCACGGCTTTCCCGGCACGCGGGGGGCACCTGGAGAGACGGTCAGTGCTGTCCCAGGCTTGGACACAGCCTGTTATGGTCCTGGCAGAAGGGAGTAGGGTCCTTTCTCACCATCTTCCCTGTCCTCCTACAGGGTCCACCTGGCTTGAAGGGTGGGGAAGGTCCCCCTGGTCCCCCTGGACCTACAGTGAGTACAAACTACCATGATATTTGAGGGGTTCTCTGGAGTTTCGGAGTGTCCCTTGGAATAGATATACTCCTTGGGGAGCAATTTGCCACCCTGCTTGAAATCCTTGTTGATCAAGACAAAGGTTTCTTTGGAGAGGAGGAAGACTGCCAGGACTTTCTTCCTTCCACCCCACCTCTCTCTTCTCCCCAGGGTTCCCCTGGAGAGCGAGGCCCCATGGGGGCTGCTGGAGGCATTGGACTGCCGGGCCGGGGGGGTGCACAGGGTCCCCCCGGTCCCGTTGGCGAGAAGGGCTCCCCGGTAGGTGTGAGAGGGTGTGTAGGGTGAGGCAGGAGGTGTGGGGCAGCACTGGGACAAGCTCTGTCTCCCGTGGATCCCGGCTAGCCATGCTCTCAGCCATTCCCCTTCCTGCCCGCAGGGTGAGCGAGGTCCCATGGGTCCGGCTGGGCATGACGGGATCCAGGGCCCTGTGGGGCTGCCGGGCCCAGGCGGACCCCCCGGCCCTGCTGGAGAAGATGGGGACAAGGTAAGTTATGGGGACACAAGTCAGCACCTCCAGCAATGGCTCCTTGTCATTTCACTACCAGCAGCACACGGAATGTACCCCGGGATGGGCACTAGGGACAAGTCCCCTTGCAGAGGCCACATCCCAGGGCTGAGGGACCTCCGGGATGGGGCAGGTTTCCCCTATAGCTTCCTGGGAGTGAGGATTCCTCGGGCAACAGCGAGCTGTTGGTCCTGGCAGGCTTCCTTGGCACTGCTTCCCAGGTGGTGGCAGGTTTCCCCAGTGCTGGGATTTCCTTGGCCGTGGCTCCCCAGCCATGGCAGCTTTCCCTGGCTGCCAGCGCTCCCTCCTCACTGTCTCTCGCTTGCGGCGGGATCTCACCATCTTCCCTTTGCGGCAGGGCGAGATGGGGCTTCCCGGACAGAAGGGCAGCAAAGGCGACAAGGGCGAGGCGGTGAGTACCCGGGGAGGGTTTTCCAAAGGGCAGAGCAGCTCTGGGAGCGGAGGGAGATGGGAGCAGTGAGCTGGGAGATGTTTGGGAGCTGCCCTAACCCTATGTGGGTGCTCCTGTCCCACAGGGTCCCCCGGGACCGACAGGAATCCAGGGACCCATCGGGCACCCCGGCCCCGCGGTGAGTAGCTGCCAAGCACCCTTTCCCCCGCCCCTGTTTATTCCTTCGATTGAACCCCACCTTTCCCTCTTGGCTCCCTTCCTTGCCCTCCCACCCCACACACCGGGATCTCTGTGGGGCAGACGGCGCTGACCCCAACCTTTCCCCTTTGCAGGGAGCAGACGGGGAGCCGGGACGCCGTGGACAGCAGGGGATGTTTGGGCAGAAAGGAGACGAGGGATCGCGGGGTCACCTTGGCCTGAGTGGCCCCCCTGGCCTGCAGGTAAGGAGCGGAGCAGGGTGGGCTTGGGTCTGATGGGACAGAGGATGGACGAGGGACATGTGGCTCCGGGCTCTGCGCAGCCCACTTGGGCCAAAGCACCCTCTGCTTTGCCCGAGGAGCTTCCAGACCCCCATGTTAACCTGCGCTCCCCTCCAGGGCATGCCAGGCCCACCGGGTGAGAAGGGCGAGAATGGAGATGTGGGCCCCATGGTAAGGAAACCCTGCGCCCGTCCCGTTCTGTGCGCCTGCCGCTCCCCCTCCACCTCCTTCTGCCCCATCTCCGCCTTCCCACATCTCCTTCTCCCCTGGGAGCCGCACGGCTCAACCACCCTTTGCAGTCTGATCCTGCTCTCCGCTCCCCACAGGGCCCCCCAGGCGCGCCAGGACCCCGGGGGCCGCAGGGACCCAGCGGTGCTGAGGTGAGTACGGCCCTGGGGGGTTCGGCGAGGGCTGCTGGGTGCAGGGGCTGCCCCCACTGTGGGTACCCCCCGTCCTCTTGCCTTTAGGGCCCCCAGGGAATGCCGGGTGGCGTGGGACAGCCAGGTGCCGTGGGAGAAAAGGTAAGTTCACGTTCAGGAGGGTGTTGTGGGTCTCAGTGTGAGTGCTGGGGCTGGGCACCCAGCACCCGGCAGCATCTGCCCCGTTGCTTTTCTCTCATCCAGGGTGAGCCGGGCGAAGCGGGAGATCCCGGAGCCCCTGGGGAGCCCGGACCACCTGTGAGTATCGCAGAGGGGAACAGGGTGTCTTTTAGGGGCAAGAGGAGGAGAACGGGGGCCAGATCCTGCTCTCGCTGGCCGCGGAAGGCACAGGCAGAGCTGCTGGTGAACGTTTCACTGCCCCGACTGCCCCTTCCCTGCTCTAACGTGCCCCCCCCATCCCTCTGCAGGGTGTGAAAGGAGAGGTGGGGGAGAAGGGAGACGCGGGGCAGTCGGGAGCAGCTGGACCCCCTGGCAAGAAGGGCCCACCAGGAGAGGATGGAGCCAAAGGCAACCTGGTAAGGGGAGGAACGAGGTACAGAGAGCTGGGGGGTGCTGCCCCGAGCCCCTGCATGCCCCCCCGATAGCCCTGCACACACTAATCCCTGTCCCTGCCTCTGCTTTCCCAGCACGCAGAAGGTCTGGGGCTCCCTCCCAGTCCCACACTCGTGTCCCATTCTCTCTTCAGGGTCCCATCGGCTTCCCTGGTGATCCAGGCCCCCCCGGAGACCCCGGCGTGCCGGTGAGTAGCCCCTGCTCACCCTTTAGAGGGGCCGCAGAGCAGGGAGCCAGCACCCGTGTCCCCCATGGCGCTCCAGTGTCACCCTTGGGGAGTGATTGGGTTGGGAGGTGCCAGGACACCGCGATTCTCTCCCTGCTTTGCCTTGCCCGTGCTTCCCGGTGTCCCGACAGCCCAGGGGTGGGCTGATGGGGGGGGCTCGGCTAGGTGAGAGCTCACCCTCCCCTGTGTCACAGGGTCTGGATGGAGCTGCTGGAGAGAAGGGTGACAACGGGGACCCCGGACTGCCGGTGAGTGGGGCAGCTGGGAGTATCCTGGCTGCAAAAAGAGGGTCGTATTCCCAGTGGGACCACCCTGGGCTGGGGGGCTTGAGAAGCTCTAGCTGAGCCATGCTGCTTCCTGGGACTCTTACACATCCATTCCGCTCCATGCTTCCCCCAGTCCCGGCTGTGGGACTCTCCCCTCACTCCAAATTCCCACTGGATTCCTTTCAGGGTCCACCGGGAGCATCAGGGGAGCCGGGTCCCCCGGGTCCTCCCGGACGGAGGGTGAGTAGGGGAAGGGCAAGAATGAGATGGGGAGGGACAGTGTGGGGTGAAGTGAGACTTCGAGTGGGGCTGGCCTGGGCCACCGCGCAGCCCCTGGTGTCTCTGTCCCCTCATCCAGGGGCCCGTGGGACCGATGGGACGCGAGGGCCGTCAGGGCGAGAAGGGTGCCAAGGTGAGTGGTGGCCGGTACACCCCAGGGCTCTCCAAACCCACTCCCTTCCAGAAAGCTCCACCAGCCTGGGGCAGGACCAGAGCCCCCATGGAGAGGTGGGGCTGGGTCCCAAGGGGTGCCAGCCTCAGCTCTGTCTATTCTCCTGTCCCCAGGGACAGCCTGGCACTGAGGGGCCACCTGGGAAAACGGGCCCTGTGGGGGCACAGGGGCCACCGGGACGGCCGGGCTCCGAAGGACTACGCGGGATCCCCGGCCCTGCCGTGAGTCAGGGGCTGCGGGGAGGACGTTCCTGTGTCCACGTGGGGCTACCCGTCTCCCCGAGGCCCTGGCCACCTGCACCTGGGGGATGTCCCTGCAGGCACGATGGCTGCAGCCTGGCTGGTCGCAGCTTGGAGGAGTGTTTGGGGGAGCGCTCAGCCTCGGGCTCCTCTCTCACACCGAGTCTCTTTCAGGGTGAACAAGGCTTGCTGGGGGCTCCGGGACAAGCGGGACCACCCGGTCCCCTGGTAAGTCAGGGTGAGCGAGCCCCGGGCACAGACGATCTGAGCTGGGCACGGTCCAGGGTGTGCGTGACACCCTTGTGGCCTCTTGCAGGGTCCCGTGGGTTTGCCTGGCCTCAAGGGAGACCCTGGCCACAAGGGAGATAAGGTGAGACAGGGTGATGGTTGTGCGGGAGCTGGGGTCTCTCACTCCGAACTCGTACCCGAACCCTCCTCATCGTGGGGAGGGGGCTGCCTGACGCTGCCCTTCATCCCCAGGGCCACGCTGGACTGATTGGGCTCATTGGACCACCAGGAGAGATGGGCGAGAAAGGAGACCAGGGACTCCCGGGCATCCAGGGCCCCCCGGGACCCAAAGGAGACCCTGTGAGTATTTGGGGTCTCCCCTGAGCCGAGGGGCTGGCTGAATGCTGGGGGGTAGACAAGGTACAGGGACTGATGGGGTGCAGCCCCCTCGAGCACGGGGCTGATGCTGTGTCTACCCACAGGGTCTGGCTGGACCCGTCGGCCCCACTGGGCCCCCCGGCCCCCCTGGGCTCTCGGTGAGTACCTGCCTGCGCCGTGTGGGTTCACTGAGGGTCTCCTGCCTGCCCATAACTCCCCCGCAGACCCCTGGGGGCTTCGTCCCCAGGAGGGTGAGAGGGGCAGGGGGGAGCCCGAGCCCCGGGGAGGGATTGGGGGCAGCTGCCATGGGATCATCGCGTGGCCGGCCAGTGCCTCTCTCCTCTCTTCTCTTCCCCGCAGGGACCCTTGGGCCAGAAGGGCTCCAAAGGCTCACCGGTGAGTACTGGGGAGGGATGGGGATGGGGTGGGAGCATCTCGTAATGCATTCCCAGGGGAGAACCCGGGGTCCATCACAGGCAGCGAGTGCCGTGGTGCTGAGTCCTCTTCTTTTGCAGGGTGCTCTGGGTCCCCCAGGTGACACAGGCCCTCCTGGTCCCCCGGGACCGCCGGTGAGTAAGGGATGCTCTGGACATGTCTGTGCCCTCCCGGGAGGGCTCCGGTGTCCCCAGACCCCCCTCATCCTGCCGCTTGGCCCCACGTCTGCTGCTCTCATCCCTTCATCCCTCCCTGTCCCAGGGCCGCCCAGCTGAGCTGCTCGAGCCGCTGCCCTCGAGCAGGAGGCACCGGCGGGCAACCAAAGGAACTCCGGGGGAGCAGGGAGCCCCTCCGGCTTACGAGGGGCTGGAGGAGGTGTACGCGTCGCTCAGCTCCCTGCGCACCGAGGTGGAGCAGCTGAGACGGCCCCTGGGCACCCCGGAGAGCCCTGCGCGGGTCTGCAGGGAGCTGCAGCTTTGCCACCCGCACCTCCAGGATGGTGAGGTTTTTGGGGGACAGCAAAACCCCCTCTGAGGGAGGAGGAGAACTTTACATCACGCCAGGCAGCGCCTGTGCGGCGTGTCCCTGGACCATCTATCCATCTGTCTGTCCTTCCTGCCCTCCTTCCCAGGCGAGTACTGGATTGACCCCAATCAGGGCTGCTCCCGAGACGCCTTCCGGGTTTTCTGTAACTTCACAGCCGGCGGCGAGACCTGTCTTTTTCCCGAGAAGAAGTTTGAGGCTGTGAGTTCAAGTCGGGGGCGGAGAGGATCCGGGGGTCCAAAAACACCCCCCAGCAGCCCTCCCACTGGGGACATGATGGGGACGGTTTGGGGCTCGCTTTTCCCCATGCTCTGTAGGGCCAGGGGTTGGAGTGGCTTCATCCCCGCCACCGTCTCTGTCACCTCCAGGTCCGACTGGCCGCCTGGAACAGGGAGAAGCCGGGGACATGGTACAGCACCTTCAAAAGGGGCAAGAAGGTGGGAGCTCCTCGTGCCTCCGGCCTGGGGCTGGCGAGGGGAAGGTGGACCCTCTGCTTGGCGTCACCCCAGTTCCTGGGCAGGCGGGTGTCTGTGTCTCAGCCCCTGTCCTGTCTTCTCCCCCCAGTTCTCCTACGTGGATGCGGATGGGAACGCCGTGCCCATCACCCAACTCACTTTCCTGCGTCTCCTGAGCGCCAGCGCCCGCCAAAACTTCACGCTCAACTGCCAGCATGCTGCCGCCTGGTACGATGCCCGCGCCGGCACCTTTGCCCGTGCCTTGCGCTTCCGCGGGGCCAACGAGGAGGAGCTGGGGCACGACCACCCCTCCGCCCCCATCCATGCCCTCCATGACGGCTGCCAGGTGAGTCCCCGAGCCGCGAGGACCCCGCATCTCCATCCCCATCTGGCCACCCCGTACGCCACGGCNGGGGCAGGGTGCCCCAGGCTGTAGGGAGGGGGGGGTTTCGAGCCAGCCCCCTCCCCGTGGTGCTACAATGCTCCCCGAGAGCCCCCTTAGTGAAGCACTGGACATGCCTTCGGCACGGCAACACCGCGAGCCCCATCCCGATGCCTGCGGGGACCGGATGGGCCCGGATCCAGCCCCCTTCTCGGCCGCCGCGGAGCCGATGTCCCCATGCCAGGCCAGGACATGACCCAAGGGGGGACTCGGTGGTGGGTGTTAAACCTCTTCCGTCGCCCCCGCTAATGCTCTGCCCCCACTTTGGGGGGGCAGCGGGCGGCGGGGAAGCCCCCCTGCCCCTTGGAGGGGATCGGCCCCGCTCACGGCAGAGCCCGTCCCACGCGGCAGAGGGGACGTGGGGAGTTCAGGACGGGGCTGGGGCCACACGCGAGGCTCAGCCCCGGGGCCCGGTGCCGTTGCAGTTACTGTACGATAAACCGACTGTATCGAAGCCGTCTCCCAGCCGGAATCCTTGTGATTTCCATGGAAACAGGCAGCTTTTGTGGGATGGGTGGAGGCTGTGTACCCCAANTCTGGCCACCCCGTACGCCACGGTTGCCACCTTCCCGCAGGGACGCCATGGCCAGGAGCGGACGGTGCTGGAGGTGACCTCGTCCCGTGTCGAGCGGCTGCCCCTGATGGATGTGGCCGTCGTTGATTTTGGGGATGCCAACCAGAAATTCGGCTTCGAGCTGGGACCCGTCTGCTTCGTGGGCTGAGCGCGGCCCCGGACAGCGTGTGGGGAGGGACGGCTTAGTGGGGGGGTGTCTCCGCTCCCTCTACGGCCCCCCACGCCAGGGACAGTGACCCAGGGCCTGCTCTGGCATACTCAGGACTCAGAGCCACCGCAGTGCCACCACCTCCTGCCCGCACGACCCCTCCTTATTTATACTGCCGGCTCCCTGGGGTGGGGTGGGGGGGGAAAGCTGGGGCAGGGTGCCCCAGGCTGTAGGGAGGGGGGGGTTTCGAGCCAGCCCCCTCCCCGTGGTGCTACAACGCTCCCCGAGAGTCCCCTTAGTGAAGCACTGGACATGCCTTCGGCACGGCAACACCGTGAGCCCCATCCCGATGCCTGCGGGGACCGGATGGGCCCGGATCCAGCCCCCTTCTCGGCCGCCGCGGAGCCGATGTCCCCATGCCAGGCCAGGACATGACCCAAGGGGGGACTCGGTGGTGGGTGTTAAACCTCTTCCGTCGCCCCCGCTAATGCTCTGCCCCCACTTTGGGGGGGCAGCGGGCGGCGGGGAAGCCCCCCTGCCCCTTGGAGGGGATCGGCCCCGCTCACGGCAGAGCCCGTCCCACGCGGCAGAGGGGACGTGGGGAGTTCAGGACGGGGCTGGGGCCACACGCGAGGCTCAGCCCCGGGGCCCGGTGCCGTTGCAGTTACTGTACGATAAACCGACTGTATCGAAGCCGTCTCCCAGCCGGAATCCTTGTGATTTCCATGGAAACAGGCAGCTTTTGTGGGATGGGTGGAGGCTGTGTACCCCAAACTGGGGTTTATGGCACCTGGAGGCTGCCGGCCTCGTGCCCCCACTTGCACGAGGGTGTGCGAGGCCGGCGTGGCCGGGAATTTGGCTTGAGCGAGTGCCCGCTGCCAGCCCCTCCTGTGCTCCCCCCGAGTCCCAGAGAGCTGTCCCCATCCTGGGGACCCGTCCCCGTGGGACAGGTTGGGGGGGACGGGGAAGGCTCTGTCCCCCAGGGAGGGGGATGTGAGGACAGGGTTGGGACCTGGGCATGGAGCACTGGTGGCAGTTGGACCCGAGCCCAGCAGGACCTGGGCACCCCAGCTGTGCGCCCCCTCCCCTCCCCAGGGACCCTGGATTGGGGACCTGGGGCAAGAGAGGGGATCCAGGGCTGCCCCCCAATCCCCTCTCCCCAAACTCTCCATCCCCAGGGACCCTGGAGAGGGGACCCAGGGCAGGAGAGGGGACCTGGGGCTGCCCCCCCAATCCCACCCTCCTTAAACCTCCATCCCCAGGGACCCCAGAGAGGGGACACGGAGTGGGAGAGAGGACCCTTGGCTGCCCCCCATGATCCCAACCCCCCC
>VYXH01009269.1:272891-324527 GCA_013397275.1 Burhinus bistriatus | reverse complement strand
TCTCTTCCTTGATGGTCTGAGGTATCGTGGGCCCAGTGAGAGAGAAAAAAATCACCCCATGTTTCCAGTTCAGATCCACCTGAGCCACTCCAGTCTTGGCAGCATGATCCACCTTCTGGTTGTTTTGATCCTCTTCAGTGGCCTGACTCTTGGGTACGTGAGCATCTACGTGACGTACATTTACAATCAGGTTCTCTACCGAGGCAGAAATATCTTGCCACAATGGGGCAGCCCAGATAAGTTTGCCTCTGTGCTGCCAATTACTTTGCTTCCATTGCTGTAATCACTTGCACAGAGCATTTACCACCATCCATGAGTCAGTATAGAGACAGAGCACTGGCCACTTTTCTCATTCGGCAATATCTAAAGCTAGATGGACAGCCTTCATTTCTGCAAACTGGCTCAATTCACCTTATCCTTCAGTGGCTTCTGCAACTCATTGTGTGGGACTCCACACAGCAGCCATCTACCTTCAATGTTTTCCTACAATATGACAGGACTCATCAGTGAACAGAGCATATTGCTTCTTATTTTCTGGTAGTTTATTATACAGTGGGGCCTTTTCCATGTGTGTCACCTCCTATCCTCCTGGCAATATTCTGCAGTCTTTGCCTTCTGGCCAGTCCATGATCACTTCCAGAATTTCTGGGTGACTAGGGTTTCCCATTCGGGCCCATTCTGTGATCAGTGCGACCCACTTACTCCACTCTAGCATCAGTTGCATGATGTGTAGAGGAGACCTTTTCTTTGAATATCCAGCCCAGTATTTGCAGTCAGGGTGCCAAAAGGAGCTGNATCCAGCCCAGTACTGGCAGTCAGGGTGCCAAGAGGAGCTGTGTGCTTCAGTACCAACCACTTCTGAAGCAGCTTGAACCCCTTCATATGCTGCCAATATCTCTTTTTCAGTTGGAGTATAGTGGGCCTCGGCTCCTCTGTATCCCCAACTCCAAAATCCTAGGGACTGACCTCGAGTGTCCCCTAGTGCTTTCTGCCAGAGACTCCAGGTAGGGCCATGCTCCCTGGCTGTAGTGTAGAGCATATTTTTTACATCTTGTCCTGCCTGGCCCACCCCAAGGGCTACTGCATGAACTATTTCCTATTTAATTTGTTCAAAAGCTTGTCGTTGCTCAGGGCCCCATTTGAAATTGTTCTTCCTCTGGGTCACTTCACCTGTTTACAATAAGACTGTAATTTGGAATATGCGTTCTCCAAAAACCCAAAATACCTAAGAAAGCTTGTGTTTCCTTTTTGCTAGTTGGTGGGGACGTAGGTGCTATTTTGTTGATCACATCCATTGAGATCTGACAATGCCCATCTTGCCATTTTATTCCTAAAAACTGGATCTTCTGTGCAGGTCCCTTGGCCTTACTTCGTTTTACGGCAGAACTGGTTTTCAGAAGGATTTGGACAATTTTCTTCCCTTTCTCAAAAACCTCTTCTGCTGTGTTGCCCCATACCATGATGTTGTCAATGTATCGCAGGTGTTCTGGAGCTTCACGCTGTACCAGTGCAATCTGTGTCAGTCCATGCCAAATTGTAGGGATGTGTTTCCACCCCTGGGGCAGTCGATTCCTGGTGTTCTGCATGCCCCTCCAAGCAAAAGCAAACTGTGGCCTGCACTCTGCTGCCAAAGAGATTGAGAAAAACACACTCATGATACCAATTGTGGCATATCATTTGGCTGCCTTGGACTCCAGTTCATATTGAAGTTCTAACATGTTAGGCATGGTAGCACTCAGTGGTGGCGTGACTTCATTCAGGTCACCATAGTCCACCGTTAGTCTCCAGTCTCCATTAGACTTTAGCACTGGCCATGTGGGACTATTAAAAGGTGAGTTTTTTGATCACTCCTTGGGTCTCCAGTCGAGGAATCAGCTTATGGATAGGAATCAGGGAGTCTCGGTTGGTACAATATTGCTGCTGGTGCCCCATTGTGGTAGTGATAGGCACCCTTTGTTCTTCGACCCTGGGCAACCCCACAACATTAGGGTCCTCTGAGAGACCAGGCAAGGCAGACAGCTGTTTAATTTCCTCCATCTCCAAGGCAGCTATGCCAAAAGCCCACTGGTACCCTTTTGGGCCCTTAAAATACCCCCTCTTGAGGTAATCTACACCAAGGAGGCACGGAGCTTCTGGGCCAGTCACAATGGGGTGCTTTTGCCACTCATTCCCCGTTAGGCTCACTTCAGCTTCCAATACAGTCAACTGTTGGGATCCCTCTGTCAATCCAGAAATGCAGATGGGTTCCGCCCCTTTATAGCTTGATGGGTACACACTGCACTGATGTCTACCAGAGCCTTATAGTCCTGGGGGTCTGATGTGCCAGGCCATCGAATCCACACAGTCCAATAAACCCGCTTGTCCCCTTCCTCCACCTGGTTTGAGGCAGGGCCCCTTTAGTCCTGGTCATAGTATTCATTATTCACTTCTTGTAAATATGGATCAGAAGTCCATTTATTAAGATTGGAAGTAAGATCAGCCCATCTACTCTACCTGGGGACCTGCCCACTGGAAACTAGAGCAGCAATTTTCCCAGAAGGTTGTTTTCCTCGCAACTCATGTACCTGTGCCTCTTGGGTTGAGGTAGATTTTTCATCCCACTTCCTCATGTCCTCTCCATAGTCCTGTAGGTAAAGCCACAGGGCGGCCTGTGATGTGTACCCACTATATCCTCTCTCTTGAGCAGAGGAATGCTTACTCCTAATAGATGAGATACTGGTCCATACAGATGGGGAGTAGGACATAGCCTCTTTGAATTACTGGAACTGCCAGGACAGTTTCTCCATAGCCAAGACACAGGCCCGTAGGGAAGAAGAAAGACTTTATTCTTATTGCTGGAGTTGGCCAGCCAATTCATCCACCTTTTGTCCCTCTCCGTCTTTCCAGGTCATTACTGCCAATGAGTTGGCACATGACAATGGTGTGCTCTGTACAAACTTCCACCTCATGGGTCATGTGCACTTGACTTCATCTGGATCTTTGGGTAACTGCTTGTTGTCTGGGTCATCATAAGTCATCACCAGCATGTCTCCACACACCCTGCCACTCATAACTATCCAGCCTCAGGGCAGATGTCTGGGTGGTATTCTTAAATAGTTGTTTAACGTTAAACAAGACCTGAAACACATCCAGGTGACATAGCAAGAGGAACATGCTGGTTTGAACGTTCCAAGGATATTGAAAATTCTCAAGAGCTATTGTAACTAACCTGGAGGAGAAGGAAAGGTGAAGGAGAAAGGGAATACGAAGGAGCAGGGGAAAGTGTTCCCCCTTGACTCTCCCATAGACTGGCTCTTCAAGGAGAAAAGGTAAAGAGTGTAATTATTAATAGTTTCCGAGAGATGGTTCCTGAAATATGGAGATGATGGCAATGCTGAGGNCCCGAGCAGCAGCCCCCACCCCCCCCAGCCAACTCCCCCCAGTTTTACTGTTCAGCATGGTGTCATATAATATGGAATATCCCTTTGGCTAGTTTGGGTCAGTTGTCCTAGTTGTGTCCCCTCCCAGCTTCTTGTGTACCCCCAGCCTCCTTGCTGGGCAGGGCAGGTGAGAAGCTGAAAAGTCCTTGACTTAGTGTAAGCACTGCTCAGCAACAACTAAAACATCAGAGTATCATCAATATTATTCTCATCCTAAATCCAAAACACAGCGCTATACCAGCTACTAGGAAGAAAATTAACTCTATCCCAGCTGAAACCAGGAAACACAGTCTACACAATACCTAGCTATCCACCTATACACCACAAAAAGAAAGAAAGAACTGTGATAAATGAAATTTCTTTTTTCCTCTCATGTACTCTCTACCTCTCATTACTCCAATTTATCACTATACTTATAATTTATTTAAATTCCTACAGGTTATTCAAACATTCTGCAAATGCCAACTAACAAAATATACACTAATAGATACTCTCCCATTTAACACACAGGGAACTTATGCCTCAGTAGTTCCTTATTTTTAAATCTAAGCCATATTTATATTCCATTGAATTCCTATGCCAGGAAAGGCTGACCCTTTTCTGTCTCCCCAGTGCCTAATTCTCAATTGAAAGGATGGAGGTTTGTACTGGTTTTGACTGGGATAGAGTTCATTTTCTTCATAGTAGCTTCTATGGTGCTATGTTTTGGATTTGTGACCAAAATAGTGTTGATAATACAGGGATGTTTTAGCTGTTACTGAGCAGTGCTTACACAGCATCAAGGCCTTTTCTGCTTTTACACTGCCCCACCAGCAAGTAGGGTGGGGGTGCACAAGAAGCTGGAAGGGGACACAGCCAAGACAGCTGACCCCAACTGACCAAATGGATACCCTACACCACATGACGTCGTGCTCCACAATAAAAGCTGGGGAAGAAGGAGGAAGGGAGGATGTTCAGGGTTATGGCATTTGTCTTCTTCAGTAACTGTTTTGCATGATGAAGCCCTGCTTTTCTGGAGATGGCTAAACACCTGCCTGCTGATGGAAAGCAGTGAATGAAGTCCTTATTTTGCTATGCTTCTGCGCACAGCTTTTGCTTTTGTTATTACGCTGTCTTTACCTCAAACCACAAGTTTTCTCTCATTTACCTTCCACTCTCTCCCTCATCCTACCAGGGAGGGAGTGAGCGAGTGGCTGTGTGGGGCTTAGTTGCCTATTGGGGTTAAACCACAAGAGTCTGGTTAAATCAGGCAAATCACAGAATAGTAGTCTGGATGCATTACCTTCCATAGAGCAATATTTTCTTCAGAAAGTGACAAATATTTGTGGTCTGGATTTTTGGATATTTGGAGACACCCATTATGCTTTGAAGACTAGAGGGTAATAAAGGGACAGAAGTGAGTTTTCTATGGATGGAACAGAATGGAAGACGAGAGAGAGAAACTCTTTTTACTCTAACATCAAAACAAGGCTTTAAACTGGACTTGAGTGATGAATAAAAACTAAAACATTAAACCAAACTAATATTATAATGAAAAATGTGAATGTTTGTTCAGCCTTGAGAAGAAGGCTTGGGGGATTTGTTGGACAGCTGTTTATGCTTGTAAACTGGCTGGGAAAAAAAAACAAAGACATTCAATCTTTGGTGCCTTCTCTGACTGGGAAAAGTGAAACCAGCAGAAGCTGACAGTGCTAGTGTAAGTTCCTCTTACAGTCCCTTCAGTGACCTCTGCAAGATTAACTGCAGGGTTTGTGCTTCATTTAGGAAAGAGTTGGCGAGGAAATAATAAATTCTTCAGTAATCAATCTATGTGTAAGTGTATTCAAAATGTAGTAGATCAAAAAGCCTTTTGCAGCTGAGACGGCCTGAAACAATTCTTCTACCATGAAGCATAAGTACCCTAAATTTAGAAAAGAGTACATTGAAGGTTTGCCCTTTGAAGGAAGATATAGTTCCTAACACTTATTTAAAAGTGAATGGTCTTGATAGAGGAACTATTCCTTATGTTAATCAGCGAGCGAGTCATTCTGTGCAAGTCTGTGCTATTCCTCTGAGACAGAAGGACTGAATGCAAAATCATTTTTTCGCTCCTCACCACTTTCCTCACCCTCTTATGAATTCCCACTAGAGTCCCCTGAAGTAGCCTCTTGACAGTTCTTTTAAGTGAATCTTGATCTTGGGATCACTGAGTATCATTTAATGTGATTAGAGCATCTCTTCATACAATGATATACTTCCACATTACAGATGTGATTTTTTTAAAAAAATATTGTTTTCTCTTCCTTCTTTTCCAGAGATATTTAGTGTGGGGTTTTGTTGGTTTTTTTGTTCAATTTTTTTTTTCTTCATAAATATTTATTACTGACCTGGAACTCTGAAAACAAACTACTAGTCCAGAAGAATGTGGGAGATTACTGATTCCTGCAGAAAATTTAAATAATTCAACGAAACAACTATTGAATCTTAAGACTAGATTGTTGTTACAAAAGTTACTGATGCATCACTGACCCATTCAAGCCTAGCTTTTTAAAAATTGGATTGTCATCAGGGGTCATTCTCTGTGAAGTGGAGCTTTCTACTTGATTTGGGTCACTCAAGATGACAGAGTGAGAAGTTCATGTAAAATCATATATCTTAAGTTTTGTCCTCTTAATTTGGCTAGGTCAGCACGCTAAATGAGAGCTGCAATCACACAAGACCATATTAATGTTCAAATGTGGAAAAAGGCACAATCACTTTGATCTCCTTTTTATGATCCTGTTACTGCAACGTTATGCTTCCTTCATATTACCAGTACCAAATACTTTGTTTGGTGGGCTGCAAAATAGTCCTCTCATTCCCTGGGCAACTACTCTGATAGTCAGTGTGACTCAGAATTTTTTTGCCCTCTGTTTCCAGGATCTGGTTTTGGTTCATAAAGTAACCGTTGCATCTGAATAAAATAATATCCTCCCACCTAACTTGCTGTCCAGGTGTAACTGAAAAGAAAAGAAAAAGCATGCCAGTCCTTGCTACTGAAACCCACCCCTGTGACACACTCACACCCCAAGGGGAAACACTGAAACCTTGCATTTGCTTCCCTACCTTGGCATCATCACTGCAGACTTTTCCCAGCACCACTGGTTAGAGAATATGTTGGGTAACACAGTGGATAGCAAATGGTGAGCACTTAGAAAGCCAAACACAGTGGAAAATGAAAGATGAAAAATGAAAGTCTAGCTGCTTGATAGGTAGTCTATGTCTCCACATTGGAGGGCAGTCTATGGCAGGGGCACATTGGCAGAAAATGGCCAGATATTTCTCAGAGCTGTAAAATAAAGTTTTCTCAAGCTAATAGTGAAGGGATGAAAGAAAGAAAAGAGAAAAAAAGAGGAAAAAAAAAAAAAAGGAATTTATTCAAGAGAAGTCCTAGAAAGAAGGAGTTATAGTTAGTACTTCTATGCTCATACAATATCAAATTAAGAAATGAGACTGATTCTGTTTCAGCAACTCTTCAGTGTTGTTGATAGTAGGAGTCCATGTTGTGATTGCCTGACTTTTAGGCTTGTCTTATGCAGATAAGCAACTCCAAAGCACTTGGCCAACTGATTTACCCCAGGAATTAAGAGTCCTATTTAACTCCTGTTGTTGAAATGCAAGCTGAGCCTTCCCAAAGAGAAGGAAAAACAAAAAAGCCTTGCTTTTACCCCTTATTTTTGTTTTCTTCTGAACCAAAATATTAGCCACAGGAACAACAGTCCTATGTGATTTATTTGGATGTTGTTAGGTGTAAGGAGACCTGGATATGTTGGTTTGTGGTTTTTATTGCTTTTCTGTCAGATTCCTTCCCAGATTTTTTTGGTACCCTATATATAGAAAGTCACAGTGGTGTACTTTCCTTAATTTCATACCATTCATTACTTTTGCAAAAGAAAAAGTTTCTTGTCCTATCTGGAAACTATTAGCTTTTAAGTTCATGTCTTGGACTCTTGTAGGGACAGAGTTCCTTCAATCTTTTTGCTGTCACTTGTTCAAGTTAACATGTGATGTATATGTGTTTATGTATTTTAAAGGTTTCCCTACTTGATATTTCCTGATGTTTCTTCTTTCTTTAACCAACAGCTGATTATTTCAGAAGAAAGGACAGTCACATTTACTCTTGGTGGCTTGCTAAAACGAAGAAATGAAGGCCAACAGCTAGACACCTATTATCTTTCTGAAGAAAAAATTGCTGGATGGGCCAAAAACAGTTTCCGTCTATATTCACTTGAACAAAGCAATTGTGAATCTCAGTCCTTGGAAAGCTGAAAACTGAAAGGAAAACCTTTGTCTGTTTCAGACTGCAGAGGGAAAAAAAGATGTCTTCTCCCTGGGGGAAGGAAGTTTTGAAGGGAAATACAACAGAAGAGAATTGTTGATATATACAGGCTTATGTGTGACTATAAAAAGTAGTGTATGTGTAACTAAAACACCATTTCTGAGATCAGATGATAGGGGAGACAAAGAAAGATATTGGAATCTACCCATGAAAGTTAAAGACTACCAAATAATACAAGCAAATATGTCTGTTAATATGCATGCAAGTAAGTGTTTGCAGGATCAGGGCAGTCATGAATATTCAGATGATTATCAGATACTTTAAACTTGTAAATATTTAACTTACTAACTTGTTCTAGTTTTGTGTTTTCATTTTCCATAAGCTGTTTGCTGCTCATTACTTCTTTTATGTTATAAAGCAGAAATATCAGTGATCTATCATGCAGTTCAAATAATACTGTATAGAGTCCAAGTCATCAATTTATGAACAATGTATGAACAACCCACAGGACAATTGCTGTTGTCATAAATTTTGAATGCCAATGAACAAAAGACATCACAAGCTTTAGGACTAGCTTGTGCATAACAGTACTACATAATTTAAGTGCTGGATTCAGTAGTACTACTTGACCAGTTTTAATCGCAAGGAATGTGGCTTTCTTTGTGCAGGAAGAGAACCTAGTTCACATATTTTCAGATAACAACGTTAATTAAAGGTTGCCTGTTATATTTGGATATTTTTTCCCTGGAGCATCTTGTACGGAAGAGTAAGACCTCTTCCCCAGTAGGACATACCCCAGTGTTCTAGAAGGATAGGTTCTGTTTTGGTCTAAATGGCGAACACATTGAAATTTATGACCTCAGTAAATGATGTGTGATGATATGTACTGCACAGAACAGCGCCAGTGGGGATAAATCTGTATTTGTGTACAGGCCAAGCAGTAAAAGCAACTTTCAGTACAAATAATATTTAGGATATTTAAATGCTTATGAAGGAGGAAAAGTCATAGACTTTAGGTTAGCTGGTTCATAAGAAGCTAAATTATGAAAAATGTACATGTGTACAACGGGAAAAGTCATGTGTGAGAGGTGCCCTTCTTCATCTGGCTGTACAATGATAGCCTTGCCTTGAAAAACAATAATATCTCTCTCCAGAGAAGGGAATCTCTATACAACAGTCTAGGAGCAGCACTTGAGCAACAGGCAATGTTTCTGTCACTGTAGCAGGGAGAGCTTGGGATTGAGTACAGATTGCAATACAGTCGCTGGACATGTTTTCATGGCACGGTTTTAGTGTGGACCTTGTGTGCAAATGTCCAATTACTCCTTGTCTAGACTGTGCATGCCCCCTCAATAGTTTGCAAGGATCCCCTGAGACCTCACTGTGGAGACTCTTGCTCATCCACTTCTTGCAGGAAATTTCTTATATTCTGTTCTTTCTGCACAGTGAATCCAGGTCACTTATACACTGACTCTAAGACAATTTAGCATCAGTGAGTGTTAACAGGCCTGAAAGTAGTGAAGATGATGTGTCTGCAGATAATTCAAAGAAAGCAGAACCTTTGCTGGGAATTTGTTCCACCTTCTGAACATGCCACAATCCTTGATACAGCCTTATTTAAATACACGTTTTTAAATCACATAGCATTGATAAGTTCCAAAACTAGAGAAGGGTGTAAACAGAAGTGTCAAACAGCACTTCTGGCTCTTGAAAAGACAGCTTGAATTAAAGTGAGAGACTCTGAAAAGTATAAAGACTGCCCGAGGAGGGAAATGTCAGACTGCGTGCCACACGACAGTGCAGCTTGCTGGTACTTGCAAGACCAATTTTTATCTCATGAGAGAATAAGCTAAAGAACAGAGTGACTCTGATGGAGGTCAGCATGAGATGAACACCTTCCCTGGCAAGTGAGTAGCAATACCAGTGAACCCATAGCCCTGCTCCTGAGTGTGTTATGGCCTTTAATATGAAACAAAAGAAGATATGAACAACTGTTAACATTACAAGCATTTGAGAGTGCTTCCAGTCTCAAGGCTCTGAAATGAACATGGAGAAAATATGTCACCTGAGACATTGTAGTTCCCATTGCTCTCTGGTATCAGTAAGCTAATGCATCAAATAGGTGAGCAAATTATCAAACCCAATGCACTCTTCAAATCTACATTTATTGTAAAAGACAACTTCTTTCTTTACTGATAAAGAAAATTACTAAAAATTAGTTTACATTAATCATGCAGGTTAACAATAGCTCGGTCAGAATCATAAATTAAGTGAATATGTGTATAGCCCCTCTTGCACTTAAATACTAATACAAGTTATTGAGCCAAATCCTCAGATAATATAATTGACTTATCTATCCTAAATTTGTTTGATCTATGACTATTTGCACAAGCCACATGTCCGGTTCAATGTATAGACAAATGTGGTTCGGGCTAAAAAGCAGATAGTAAGATTCTTATCTGCTGATTTAACCATTGCTTTCTCATGGATCAGATGATCTGTTTGTGGATCACTGGGGAAAATAAGTTCAAAACTTATTTTTATTAGCTTTTGTGCAAGCACCATAAAAACTTATTGCTATAATGTTCATAAAAAGGACCTGAGCTAAACCTTATCAAGTTTCCCATTGATCTCAATGGATTTTGTAGCCTAAAGGGAAGGAACATAATCCTGCATGAAGTGAAAGAAATTCAGATTTAGATTTTATGCACCTAAAAAATGGATATAGTAACTTACTAATTTATTTTGTAAAAGCTGCTAAGAATTTAAAGTCTCTTTAATTTATTGGGTTTTATTTCTTTTCCTCTGAGGGAAACAGCATTGCAAAATAAGCCTTTTATGGACTGTATGAGGATAACAGAACTATTATTTGAAATACAATGCATTGTAATGGGATTTTTACATGTGTATTATCTGTTGCTGAATACCTGTTAGAAGTACTAAGAGATATATTTAAAAAAAGAAGAAATTGTATCATTATTTTGCATCCATTGCATGCTATAGCAAATAGTAATCAAAATAATTTTCTTTGTTCATGTGTTTGTTCAGGCTATTATTCCAGTTTCAGTTGTGTGGCACTATTATAGCTACAGAATGAATTCTAGTATAGTTGTGAGAGCTATCAGCGCCAATCTTACAACCTCTTACATAATATGTAGTTTTAGAATTGCTTACATTTCATACACATAACATTTGTGTTTCACAATTTACACTGATGGCTCATTCTAAGTAAAAAATTATTATATATATTTTAGGTTGTCAGTTCACGTATGCGATCATAATCATGTCCATCGTTAAAAAACAGAGTGAGTGTAGCTTTTGTACTTGTACTAGTGAATGTGAGTGACTTTTTCAAGATTATTTCATTGGCTATGCTTAGGAATTGTTTTACCCATAGATATAACAGTAAATTCTTGCTAATAACTCCAAATAAGGACTGTTAAAGCTTAGCTGTTAGAAACTAGGCTAAAAAATGTTTGACCATAAGCAAATGAAATTTATTACTTTAACAGAAAACGGGATTACTGGGAAGCTGACTGGAGCTATGGTACAAAGCAGGAATATAAGGATGGGAGGAACAAGTGTAATATGCAAACACACAAGGTTAGTACTGAAACTTTAAATATCAGATTCCTTTCATAAAGGTAAATAGAAGAAAGAGTTAAGCATGTAGACATTATGTGCAGGTCATATACTTCCTCTAAGCCATTTCCCTTCCCACTCAATAGAGGAAGAGAGGAGAGGAGAGGAGAGGAGAGGAGAGGAGAGGAGAGGAGAGGAGATATATTGATTATAGATCCTCTTCCAGCTGAAGAATTTCAGACCTACAATTTCCGTTACCCATGGGCTAGGATCTTTTGAAGAGTCAGGGAATCCTTTATTCCAGCAAATGAATATGAGGCACAGTACAGAAGAAACAACGAGAGTTGTAAACCAAAACCAAAATTTTGGAAGTATCTGTGTTTTAGAAAGTCTTCAACTGCCTGCTTTCAGGATTACCTGCATCTCTCGCTTGTTTTTCTGGGAGGCAGTGTTGGTTTGGGGTTTTTTAGAGATATATATTATTCAGTCATTTTTGTTTCAGAAGGACTGGAGCCCTGGCTTCTGAATGGCTGAATGCTCCAGCCATTTCAGTACACAGTTGTTTTTCCTCCTTCTCATTGATCTTATCTGTGGTTTTGCACCGAGGCTGAGATCCAACAGAAGTCTTGAAAAGTAGCTCCTAACCAGAAATGCCTAAAACCTGCTGATTATATTGTTCTCCTCTCATATGCAAGTGAACTATATGGGAAACAAATATTATTTTTTTTCTTTTCAGATTGTAGAAGTCCTCAAATTTTCCACTTTGTCAGCGAGAGCTACAACTGCCAGCCTTCTGTAGGAAAAGGGAGAACGTATCTGTTCCTATCATATTTTATTAAGAGCTTGCTCTAGTTCATTAGTTTTGCTTAGATGATGGCAACTGGATTTTGGACCTTGCATATTTGGACTGTTGCATTATCAATGCATGTAACTGAATTAGCCTGTACTATGCTTGGCACAGGACTAGATGGATGTTACAGCAATGTTACTCAAATTTAGACCAAACAGTAGGGAAAAATACTGAGTTCTACAGAAGAACTAGGTGCATGCTTGGTTGTTTATTTGTTTTGTAGTACAGGTGTGAATGTATTCCTAAAGCTTTTGTTTCTGACCCTTAAATAGTCTTTTGGGACTAATCCTCAGTGAGTAATAGCTGGGCTGGTATTTAAAGACTAGCCTCCTTTGGTGTATCTTTTTGCATCTTCTCTCATACAGATTTTTAGACCTTGAAAAAAAGATTAGAGGGAGGTTTATATCTGTACTATAATTGAATAAGAATCATAGAATCATAGAATCATCTAGGTTGGAAAAGACCCTTAAGATCATTGAGTCCAGCCATCAACCTAACACTGCCAAAACCACCACTAAACCATGTCCCTAAACACCATGTCTACCAGTCTTTTAAATACCTCCAGGGATGGCAATTCCACCACATTTATATATAGTTACTCTAATGTAAAAGAATGTAAGAACTCTATTTACCCTGATATTTGGGATAGATTTTAGAGTAAGTTACTTTTAAAAATGATCTTCTTTATTTCTTGTTTTATTTTGGTTCAGTTAAGATGCCCATTTCCCACATGTATTTACAACCTGACATTGGATATTCTTAGCATAAGCAAAGAAATTGCAAATGTTTCAGTCTTTAAAAATTCAATTGGATCTATTTTTGAATCTTAGTTTCACTGTACAGTGCCCAGAGAGAGCCACAGAAATGTCTTTAAATGACTTAAAATAGTATTTCTATTCATAAAAATGTCACAGCTTTACACTCCAATATCTCATAGCTCTGCAGGCTAAAAGTGAGTGCAAGTCTCAAGAGAACAATCTTCTTCCCAGTGGAACAAAGTGCTTCACTATGGCCGTACAAAACCAAAAGATACAAAACTTCTACCTTAAGAAAACAAACAAACCAACAAACCAACCAGCAAAAAAGGGAAGGATAGCTATAACAAAAACTAGATGTTAATTACTTATCTGAAGCTTGAAACAGGTTCATGTAGGGTGGGAAGACAACAGTTTAAGGATTGCTTTTTGGCATGGAATGCAGGTTGACCCTTGACAATGTGGTCACTGTTTTACAAACAAGCCATTTGAAGTTGTTAAACGATCTGACTATAAGAAAAATCTCATCAAGCTAATCTAACAGGCAGTTATAGTTGCCAGAAATGTATGCGAGATATACTGGTATACTGCCACACATGTAAAAGAATCAGGGGTGCCATTTGCATGTAGGTGGTATGTATCAGTCCAGTTTCTGGGATATCACTGTGTAGACAATAGGATACATTATTATCTGAAGAAAAACAATATGTATTTTTCTCATTCCTCTTCCTCTTTCAATTCTCAGAGAGAAATACATAGGATTGGCACCTTCTCTTTCACAGCAAATATCTTCGTAATATTAATCTTTAAGGCACCCTGACTCCTGTTCTTGTTTCCCAAAAATGTCTTCATCTTGAGTCAGCAACTATTTTGTACCCAGTGGGTTTTTTCCAGTCTGACTCTATTTCCTCCTCTTTACATTGTTATATAGAAAGTAGTATTGTTTTCTTTCACATTGCATTCAAATATCTTCTCACAGCTGTTTTAAACCATCTTCTACTTTCAGGCTTTATTTGAACTCTCTGTACCAGTCCTTCCTAGCTGGATCTCAGACACCGAATGAAGGCAGACCTGGCAGCTTTCAGAAGTCTTAGTGGTAACTGAACAAAATCAAGTACCAGAACTAAAATGAGCCAGAAAAAACAACAACAACAACAACAACAAAAAACCCAGCCAGACAAACAAACAAACAAACAAACAAAAACCCAAAACCCCCAACAGACAAATATTGGTTCTTGCCCTCAAACGATTTTGAGGGACTAGTTTAAAAACTCAACAAATTTCAATTTTTTAGATAAATCAAGGATAATCCAAAAGATATGAAAAAGCACTTCTCTAAGTAAAGAGTAAGCAACAGTAGGAAAGAAGACAGCTGGAAGGTAACTTAATTTCTGACAAGCATCCATTCACTGGAAAACAAGTTAATGTTTTTTAACAGTTTCACCTAATTCTGGCAGGGGAGTTTAACTATGATTCCATAATACATGAGGAATACAAAACAAGAGAGCACTTTAATCTGGGGGAAAAAAAAAAAAAAAAGAATAAATTAAAAAGTGTTAAGGCTTAGGAAAAAACAGTCAAAATTGAAAGAATCTTAAATATATTTGAGACTAATTAATAGCCAGTTAGAAAATTGGTCTTTGAGAAAATCTTTCTGGATGAGAATTAGCTTGATTACCCTGAAAACTGTGCATTAGCAGTTATAGTGCTCTAAAGAATCAAAAGTATTAAGACAGCAAGATACACTGCATTCACAAAACAGCACATATGGTGGTACATTTCAGTTACATCTGAGAATTAAAAAGACCAGACCACAGTCTAAGCACTGGCACATGGCTGTTTATCTTATCAAATTATTACCATGGACATCAGTACCATTATGGCTCACGACACACTAGCAGTCTCCCACAGGCGATTTCATTTGTGGTAAATAGCTTGGACGCTGCCATACAATGTAGCTGTTCAAACATGACTCACACCATTCTACTGACCTAAAGGGGTATCAAATGGTGTCTGGCCTCTTTTAAATGCTAGTATAGGTGTAGTATTTCTGATACATATAACACGGCATAAGACAATGACCCATTTTCAGAAACAGGGCAAGAACCATAAAAAAAGAAAGTAAAAACTGTGAAGAGGAAGAAGCTGCACAGAAATTCCCATGGGAATAGTGAACACCATTGCATCAGAAGATAAACGGTTTATTATTCTGAATAAAACCAGGAATATTATTTAATTAATTATTTTACAAAGCTGGTCTTTGTCGGGAGTTTTTGTAGTAGCACTGAAATAAAAATAGTAAGCTTAGGAAAGTAAATGGGTAAAATACATTGCTTAGTGTAAGTTTATCCCTGCTATATGCATATATATCAGAATGTGTAATGAAACAATTTGTAATAACAACTCAGCAAACGATTCTGCACTTGGAAGTTCAGGAATCTAACACAAGTAAGGAAAAGTGAAAATATTTTCTAGGGCCTCAGGAGACTCTCAAAAGAGTGCAGAATAAGGCTGAGTTCATGACCAAGGAAACTCTTTTGCATCTAATACATAGCCTAGAAAACCAATGTGTCTCTGGGAATCTTAGATGCAATGGGCTGGGTAAGAAAGTGATCACTATCACCAATCATTATAGGAAAACAAGACAATAAAAAAAATATTAAATGAAGTGTCAATAGAAATATTTTTATAATAAATAACACAAGGAAATTTGTGTCTAATCAAAGTCTCCCAAAACTCAAAATGCCCAATAGTTCCAAAATGTTCAATAATTTTGAGATGCTGGTGTTAACAGAAAATTCGCAGAAGCTAACTGAAACAGTCTCACCCTCACTAAGTGCTGCCCCATCTTCTGACAAGAGTGTTGAAACTCCAGAGGCTACCAGTTAACTTGCTTCCAGCTCCCATTTCATACTTTCCAGACTGATGGTTGTTCATGTTCACAAGCTATGATTATGCAGTAGGTCAGGAATCATGAGGAGCTCAGCTCCTCCACACCCAGAAGACAGAACAAGGGGATTTTCCCTGCACCCAAGTAATCCAATATTTTGCATAGTATTTTGTTATGATTTGAGAACTAAACTACTTAATCTCAGAGGTCAACTACGTGGCTCATTTCCTTTTTTTAGACAAGCGTGTCCAATAATTCCCTTTGGTTATCTGAGCTCTGCTTTTTACGAAACTGTCTTCTGTTACAGAGAGATAAGTTATGGCTGATGCCTTAGGCTACAGAAAGCCAAAATATGTTTTGTTGAGTCTATAGGGCACTAGCAGAAGAAAAGTGCCTGTAGTCATTACTCCTTTCCATCTGTCCTGTCTTCTTGATACGTTTGTGAGTCATGTTCAAGTCTCAGAAGTGCTTGGTGTCTTCAGTCAGTTAAAGAAAGTGCTGTTTGGTGTCCAGATGTTACATTTCTTTTTCACTGGAGGAAACTCAGTTAGCTGATCCTGTTTGTATGATTGAGTGGTATGTCTTTCTGTTGAGACAGAAGTTAAAGGGGCAATCAACTGGAAAAAGAAGAAAAAAAGAAAACCCCAAATGACCTTTATATGATACACTAAAACTAAGCTAATTTTCACAAGGACTGTTTATCTCATCTACTGGGAAAAAAAAGGTATTTTAGTATGAGTACATCTCTAACTCTGCTGCTTTTGGTTTTCACTTCCTCATACGTCAATATCTGAACCTATAAAGTCTCTTAAACAGACCTGCTGCTTCTCATTACTATTGGTTCAAGCATAAAACAGTTTGTTCTGTTTCATTTAGAATCTATGTTGTTGTTTATATTATGCCATTGGCATGGAACACTATTTTCTTCAATTAAACATGAATTTTACAAATTGAAAAAAATCAACATAAATATTTCTCATTATACTCTGTTACTTACAGGCAGGACATTCATCTATTTATGTAATTTAAATACACACACATACACATACAGAGAGTTCCTTCACTCAGGTAATGTTATAGAAATGCATTAATTGATAGGCATAATTCATTTTCATTATGTGCATACAACAGAACATTCTTTTTCTGCCTTTCACTCAATTATTCAAACTTATTAAGAAGTTTATTAGAGAGATATAATGCTGATCTTCTTCATAACCCTACTATAATAGCTTAATTTAAATATGCATTTCAGGTTTTTACAGAACAACAGTATTCTTCAGTTTTCTTCACTGGCATGACAAGGGCTTAAATGCTGTACAATTGCTGAGCTTGATGGGATTGGGGGGATGACTTTGTTTTATCAATGTTTTTGCACACAGCGATGTAAGATGTTTAAGGTTTCAGTGGGACTCCAGTTTGTAATGGTAAGCACACTTGTAAAGATTTCGAACATTAGATGTATCTTCCTTTTAAAAGTCTGTGTTTTTTAAGAATGTTTTCCTGCCGGACATCTTGCGAAAAATAAATACTTGTAATAAGTAAATACTTAAATATTCTCTTCAGTAATGAATGAATGAAGGGAAATGCATTTATACTTTTCTTCAAGTGTTTTCTTTATGCATTTTTCATGCATTCTTCATATGAGCTAGGAGTCTCCACTCTTCTTATAATCAAAAGAATGAAACAGTCACTTTCAGAGTACAAGTCATTTCTAACTAACATTTAAAGGAGCTCTGATAAATCTCATCTTTTTCTCCTCTGACTAAAAAGACTAGATTTCTGTCTCAGACATAAACACATCTACGCTGTGGCCATCTAAAGTTAGGTAAAATTAATTCCACTCCAAATTTTTACACAAGTTACTGGAAAATGTACAGCATCAAGGTTAGAGTGTTCAGTTAACAGAACTGACAACTCTCATTTCTAATTTCTTTCTTTCATTAAGACTGAAATGGTGTGTAGGCTTTGTCATATGGGTCATCCTTAAATCAGCCAGAGACGAAAATGATTTATCACTATATTCTATTAATATCTATGAATATCTATTCTATTATCCTTGTCCAATAATGATCTGCAAATAATCAACATCATCGGCCTGAGATTAATAAAGTTACGAAGAGATCAATTAGATATAGTATTCTGATGAGTATTGTGTTTGCACAGATTTTGAAGCTTTTTGTAGTTGCCATATAAAATATCAAGGGAAATGTGGCTGTGTAATTTTGTAAGTGGCAGTACACTGAATACTTTTTTACAGGTAAGTCTTACACATAATATTATATCTTGTCATATTTTCAGGTTTGGTCCTTTTTTTTTTTTTCTTAACACTTCTGGTAGCTGTTTTCCACAGTCATATGTAAGGATTGTATTACTCATGTCATAGTAAGATTCTAGATTATCTTTTTATAGTTCATAATAAGCATGAAAAACATATCTTTTGAAATGTCAGTCACTGAGGCATGAGTATTCATAAACTGCACTAAGCCCTGGCTATCGTTGCAAATATGTTTCACTTGGAACATTTTTTAAATCTGGAAGAAATGAGCTTCATTTAACCAACACTGCATCATTTTTTTTAGTTTTTGGTGGGGATTTTTTTCCTTACAGTATTAAGTAACCAAGCTTTATTTTTCCAGCTGGGGAATTACACCTTAAAAAGTGTTCTGATGAACACAGCATTAAGACCTCAGACTCCTTTGTCTTCTGACATATGTTGCAGACTTAAAAACATAAAAAGACTTAATTGGACAGATCACAGCATGCAATCATTCTCTTTTTCTGTCTACTTTATTGCAATAGCTGACGCACAAGGAATAAACATGGATGAGTACAAGAATTAATACTTATAAAATATGGAGCCAAAGCCATGCTTTACTGCTACATCAGAGTTTCCCCTTGTGGAAGTACAATTACACAGCATCACTGCCACAATACTTCAGATAAAGATACAGTGATCATAGGATCATAGAATCATAGAATCATAGAATCATAGAATGGTTTGGGTTGGAAAGGACCTTTAAAGGTCATCTAGTCTAGCCCCCTTGCCATGGGCAGGTACATCTGCCACTAGATCAGGTTGCTCAAAACCCCATCCAACCTGACCTTGAACACTTACAAGGATGGGGCCTCCACAACTTCCCTGGGCAACCTGTTCCAGTGTTTCACCACCTTCATTGTAAAAAATTTTTAAGTATTGAAAGGCTACAATCGGGTCTCCCTGGAGCCTTCTCTTCTTCAGACTCAACAACCTCAACTCTCCCAGCCTTTCTTCACAGGAGAGGTGCTCCAGCCCTCTGATCATTTCCATGGCCCTCCTCTGGATCCATTCTAACAGGTCCATGTCTTTCTTGTATTGAGGACCCCAGAACTGGATGCAGTACTCCAGGTGGGGTCTCACAAGAGTGGAGTAGAGGGGGAGAAACATTTCCCTCGACCTTCTGGCCACACTTCTTTTTATGCAGCCCAGGATACAATTGTCTTTCCAAGCGCACATTGCTGGCTCATGTCCAATTTTTCATCCACCAGTATCCCCATGTCCTTCTCTGCAGGGCTGCTCTCAACCTGTTCATCCTCCAGTCTGTATTGATACCGGGGATTGCCCCAAGCCATGTGCAGGACCTTGCACTTGGCCTTGTTGAACTTCATGAGATTTGCATGGGCCCACTCCTCAAGCTTATCAAGATCCCTCTATATGGCATTGCTTCCTTCAAGTGAATCAACTGTACCACTTTGCTTAGTGTCATCTACAAACTTGCTGAAAGTGCATTCAATTCCACTATGTCATTAATAAAGGTTATGAACAGTACCAGTCCCGATATGGACCCCTGAGGGACAATGGTGATTTAAAAGTAGAACACATTCCTGCATTCTTATCCCGAATTTCTCTTTGTTTCTTATAAATGTCTTAGAAATGGGATAAATTTATAACACTGCTCTAGAAATATTCACATTATCACGAAGGTATGTCTACACGGCATAATGCTATGGCAGAGAAAACAGTTTTGTCTCAGGAGCCTATTAGGACTACAGGACTAATTAGCTCAGGTGGATTTGTGGTCTGGCATTTCTAGTTTTCTTCCAGTTCTACAATTAACAAATCTAGACCTAACATGCATTTGTGAACAATGCTTCCTTGTATACTGTTGAGGACATCATAGATTTCATAAATTTTACATTTTTAATATGAACTTTTCTTACATTAAAACTTGCATGCTCATCTTGTCCATTGTATGCAAAGTCTAATGTGCTTGTTTAGTGTATAAGCTGTACAGCATGCAGGAATGCATAAGAAACAGAAAAATTATAGGAAAAAATCTTCCTTTTAAATGTCTGTTAGAAGACTTTTCTGATTTGTCTTTGTATTGTTCCCTTCTGCAAGCAGAAGAATAACTTAAATAGTAAAGGCTTCAGTAAATGTAGCGACTCTGGCAAGTTAGTGTCTCTTATAATTTTTCATGATGACAGCTTATAATGACATACACTGTTATGTTGCCAACTCTCATTAGCATAAACTAACAGAACGTTAGTGCTGTCATTTTCTTAAGCCACCCTGGTTTTGCTATGGCATGGCATTACATCCTTGTTTTAAATCAAACATCTGTTCTTTGTGCCTACAACCAAGGTGAAGAATGCTGGTTGTATAGTATAGTAAACAAAAGCCAATATTTTGCTATTTATGCAGATAAAGACATTGATAGTGTGAAAAGGATATCTTCTTTTCAGCTTTAATGCCTGTACTAAATCTTTTTTCTAATATTTGAAACTACAGTATTTTATACAATACGTATTTTATACCATACGTATTTTAATAAATAATTAATTCATTAACAGTTATGAAAAGAAAGTGTTCATTAGTCTACATTGTAATACAAATTTTTATTTGAATTTAACCATCTTGCTCTTTTAATTTCATTCATAAAATTCCTATTGTAACAGTAACTAACTACCACCTGATTCTTATTAATGTCAAATTGAGTATCTCGTTATTTTAACTTCTAGGAAATAAGAGAAGTAAAATATGGATATTTTTTCTATTAAGCTATAATCTTAAAATGAAGTTTGATTATGTGATTCATTCCTAGGAAATCAAATATATCTTCAATGATTTTATGAAGAAATTACCAGATGGCGTGGTTTAACCCCAGCCGGCAACTAGGACCATGCAGCTGCTTGCTCACTTCTCTCCCTCCCCCCCAAGAAGAGTAGGGAGAAAAGGGAGAAAAGGAGGGGAAAGGAAAAAAAACTTGTGGGTTGAGAAAAAGACACTTTGATGGAACAATAACAGAAAAGGAAAATAAAAATAATAATACAAAGAATGGTAAAATAATACATAAAATAAAGTAATAAAACACAAATTGCTCTCACCACCTGGTGATTGGTTGCCCAGCTTGTCCAGAGCAGTGATTGTGGATCCTTGCCCCATGGTTAATCCCCATTTATATACTGAGTATCATGTCTGTGGTATGGAATATTCCTTTGTACAGTTTGTCCCATCTATGCTCCCTCTCAGCTTCTATGGGAAGCTGAAAAAGGTCCTTGACTAATATAAACATCACCTGACAACAACTAAAACAATATGCATTATTGACATTCCTTTCATACCAAATGTGAAACACAGCAGCCACTAGAAAGAAAATTAACTCTATTCCAGCTGAAACCAGGACACCAATTAATCTCCTTTTTTATAGCATTGTCATCTGCCTAGAACTACCAAGGATATGTTTCCTGTTGTGTACGGATAGGAAGAACACTATCAGAAGCTTTTCTGCTTCCGACCCTCCAACGGGCAAGTAACAAAGTTGGCTGGCCTTGGCTGTTATAGCAATAAAGATAAGCAAGAGCCTCTCTGCATACCGTTCCTTGGCATCAACTATAAACATGGGTCTTATCACTCTGAGAGCGAACAGTTTCTACACACCATACTCTTAATTTCAGCAGCTAGAAGAGGCCTAAAAGTGGGTCCAAGACCAAAGAGGAAAAAATCACTACCATCAACATCATATTCTTCTGAGCAAGAACCTCAGGATACGGGTGACTTGTCATAATAACTCCCTGGTCCGATTTTTTTTGAAGACCAAAGCTGTAGAATGTAGGACTCAGAGGACCCTTGGAAATACAAACATAACACTAGAGAAAAATGCTCCAGTGGGTATAATATCTTTGTATTTAAACTGTATTACTGACCATACTTCAGTGTAACCATAATAATAATAACTCCTTGCTGCATTTTGATTAGACTCCTAAGGCCTTAATTAGACTAATAAAAAATTATTGGTCCCACATATAAGGGGTGTTCCTTTTTACTCTTAACAAGATTTTGAGTGTAACAAGGAAGGAAGGAGAATTTTACTAATAGACATGCAGGAGCTATTAATTCCCTATTACCCCATTTATCACTAAGTTGTCCTGTCTACACAATAAGGATCTTGTCTCACTCCATCCTTCACGCTGATCCTCTTTATAGTATAGATAGTTTAAAGATTCTTGAATCAGTTTACAGAAAGCAACAGCTTATCGGCCTTATCAAACCAGTACAGAAGATCAAGCAAATCATCTCACAGTCAGAGCTTTGATTTCGAGGTTGCTGAGCTATATGTTAAACCCAGAGTTAAAAGGGATTCTATGGGAGATGGAATGGCTTATGAAAGATGGCTTTTCTTTTCCATTCATATGCTAAGTACTTTGCACATATAAATCTGTGTACATCTGAATTAAAATGGGAAAATATTCTTTGAGAATGCAAAACTAGCTTCTACCAATAACAGAATTTTCTTTAAATTAGGTCTCTTTAAATTCACTACCTGTGTTTCAATTCACAGATCAAAAGGGTGAGAATTAGGAAGTCTCCTGTCCCTTACTGATCACTTGTCAATTGAGTTACTCTGATATTTGTTGCTGTGCAACTTTTAGCCTGAGGAATTGTTGCCCTCTGCAGCAGCCACAAAAGCAGACACTGGATTTGGTTTGGTGGCATGCATCCAAAAAACTTAAATGCAAACCAAAAATTATTTCTGGCCTATTGCCAGGTGGTCCCACTTTTCCATCTGCTGGAGAGATTTTAATTTACAATCACTTTTTTTCAATGTGTTTGGGCCTTTTCAGTCATATTTCTTTTTAAATGTTTGCTGACTGGCAGCCAAACTTCATTTTGGCAGTTTTCTGATTTTAGATCACCTTCTCACAATATTGTTGGGACATCCTACAAGCATGATTGAGAAGTATTTTCGGTGGGTGTCTAGTGAACCTGACTGACATATATGATAAACATGTCAAAAGGTTCAAGCTTCCTCCTTTAAAACATCATACTTGCAACTTCAGCAATAATATAGTCTTTCTAGACAGCTCGACCTCAGCACAAAACCTATGCCTGAAAAGTATTCAAGAAACAAAGAAAAAAAGAATCTTTTTTATTCAGACTATAAATCCAAGAAAAATCTTTTAAAAGCTAAATTTTTTAAACTAGTGATTGTGTGGAATAAAAACTTATGACTGTTCAGTAGCTCAAAATTGGTTTTCAGCATTCTAACATAGAAAGAGAGCAACAATATATCCCCTGTAAAATCCTCAGGACTGTATGTTTAATATCTCCAGAGAACCCTGTCACACAGTTTGGCAGCATTACGGGNTGTCCCGCTTGAGCTGGGGAGCCCAGAACTGGACACAGTATTCCAGTTGTGGCCTCACCAGTGCAGAGTAGATGGTCATTAAAACTGACCACATTAATAAACACTATGTTAAATAAATAATTAAATAAATAAAATAAAATCCCTGTTAAATTAAGATAAAACAAAACAAAACTGAGATTTCATTTGACGATTCTATCTGGATGAGCTAGGTGTCATCTGTTGTAGTTGTTGTTGCCTGCAGTTATTCATGTGTCTTTCCAATGCCTTCATTGCAGAACCCTTGTATTTCTGCACATCTATATTCAGACATTCCGGGATTAATCCTGTCACTTAAAACACTGTTGTGAGTTAAATTTCTTGACAGACATTTGCCTAGATGTATTGAACATAGAGCATTAAACTAACATGGTTGTTCCAACAAGGTGCTTATATGTATATTTTATTTAAAAACTCTCACCTGTTTTCACTTTCTTTAGATGCCTTTGAAAATCTTTCTGCTCACACTCTAACCCCTTCTTCAGGTGGTCCCATGACCATTCCTTTAATATAACCTGGGTAAGGTTTTATAATCGCTGTCTAAAAGGCAGGACCTAATGATACACAAGGCTGGAAAAAAGGAAGGGAGGTATTAAGACAGGGAATAATAAGTTTTTTAACTATCAGGTGAATTATCTAGTGCCTAGAGTTTTGGTGAATTCTCTCTCCCTTTTAGTAAGACTGAGACTGGATGCTTTCTAAAGAAAGGCCCCTATAGCTTCATTTCCAGCTGATAACATTCTCTGTTCTTGATTTTAGAGAGGAAGCAAGATACAGTGGTCTTTTTTTTACTTAATTTGCATTGGTGCAGGTGCATATGAATGCACTGATAACTAAACTGTCTCTTCTGATATAGAGCAGGCTCGCTTTTTTTCAGGGTGCATAGCCTGCAATCCTCTCATCACTCCTGAGTGTAGGTTTGGGTAAGGCAGCATGGTGACACTGAAGTAGAAATGGGGATCCTCACCTAAAATCTAGAAAGGTTATGCAGACTACAGGGACAGAATGCCCTCCTGTCTCATTAGGAATTGCTCACTGTAGGAGTCTCACTTGTACTTACACACAACAGAGAGAAAAGATAGTTTTTTAAGTACTTTAGTGGCAGTGCACAGTACAGTATGATAATAGCTTGCTTTCATGCTAGAAGGTCTTTGAAAAGGTCTAAGCTTCTGATTTCTCTAATGATATTGTTAGAATTGAAGTTAACCACTGTGTAACTGCAAGAACTGCAGAGCAGTACAGGACAAAAATGCATTATATGCTGATAGACATATAATGGACACACCAGATTTTGCTTGTGTTCCCTCACTAATGCAGAATTTAGCCCTGCTACACATTTCTATGTCCTTCTTCTGGAATTATCCTTCTTCTAAAGACAGATCAGCTTTGAGAGTTTTAAACTTTGTTCCTCTTATAACTTATAAATCATTTACATATGAATATTTTCCTACTTCTGTCACATTCATAAAGAAAAAAATATATGAAAGAATTCTTTCTACCCTGCCACAAGAGAGCATTTGTCCTTCAAAATATCTCAGAGGAAGAGTCATAAGGGAATGCAAGTGCCTAATATGTCTTAAGTAGTACTATACATTGCTAAATACTTCCCTTGCCAATTATATTCATTAGAGAAGCTCTTAATGTTGTTGAAATAGGGAAAGCTCTTCACAGTTATGATTTTTCTCTCCCATTCTTTTGTTCCCTCTGGGATTGACACTCTTCTAATTTATGGCCAGCTAGACCAGTCTTGACTCTCTGCCATTTCTGTGCCTTTGTAATGCCTTAAATGATTTTCCATCTATTTTTCTAAGGGATAAGTAATCACCTCCATTTTCTCTAGGGACATAAATGTTTAGATTTGTAGAATATGCATTGACTTCTTTATCCTCTCTTTTTATTGCAGGGATAACAATGACCATGTCAACAGTTTCACATCCAACAGATGATAACTAAACTCTTTTGTTCACTCTTCTCCCTTGTTACGTCAGTGAAGGGGGAACAGGTGATGACAGACTCACAGAATACATTGTACTGGTTTTGGCTGGGATAGAGTTAATTTTCTTCATAGTAGCTTGTACGGTGTAATATTTTGGATCTGTGACCAAAATAGTACTGATAACGCACCAATGTTTTAGGTATTGCTGAATGGTGTTTGCACAGCCTCAAGGCCTTTTCTGTTTCTCACACTGCCCCACCAGTGAGTAGGCTGGGGGTGCACAAGAAGCTGGGAGGGGACACAGCCAGGACAGCTGACTCCAACTGACCAAAGGGATATCACATACCATACGATGTCGTGCTCAGCAATAAAAGCTGGGAGAAGAAGAAGGAAGGGGGGGGGATGTTCAGGGTTACGGTGCTTGTCTTCCCAAGTAACTGATATGCATGATGGAGCCCTGCTTTCTGGGAGATGGCTGAACATCCACCTGCTGATGGGAAGTAGTGAATGAATTCTTTATTTTGTTTTGCTTGCACATGCAGCTTTTGCTTTACCTGTTAAAGTGTCTTTATGTCAACCCATGAGTTTTTCTTGCTTTTGCCTTTCCTATTACCTTCCTGGTCCCTCTTTGCGGGGAGGGAGCAAGTGGCTGTGTGAGGCTTAGCTGCCTACCAGAGCTAAATCACAACACACATAAGTCAATAATGTCTGTGCAGAGACCCTGCAGAGACAAGAGCCTGAGCCCCATGCTGCAAGGAGTAAGTCCGAGGTAGAGACCATGCTGAAAGGAGCAGTAGGGACAATGACAAGGAAGGCAGGAAGTATGTACCTTCTGGCAGCAGAGAGGACTTACTCTCCACCTGAATATCTGAAGCTTCAGAAGAGATATATTGCCCTAGCAGCAGATGGGAACAGCTCTGAAAATGGAAGCACCAGTGTCAGCTGAGACTGAAACAAGTGTCTGCACCAAACATGGTGGCAGATGATAGTGACTGGAGACTACATCCTGCAGGGGATGGGAATAGCCACCTGCTAACCTCACTTGATGTCCTAGGAGTTTTGCTGTTTGGTGGGTGCTCAGATGTGGGATGCTGCGGAGAGATTGCTAGGGTTCTTCCCAACTATTAGCTCTTGCTGCTCACAATGTGCCCTTGAAGAGAAGGCCAACAGCATCCTGGGTTGCATTAGCAAGAGTATAGCCAGCAGGTCAAGAAAAATGAGTCTTCCTCTCCATCCAGCACTGAGTCCACATATGGAGCATTGTATTCAGTACTGGGTTTCCTAGTACACAGAAGACATGGGCATACTGGAGTCAGTCCAGCAGAGACCACGTAGATGGTCAAGGGCCATATAAGGAGATGCTAAGGTAACTGGATGTGTGCAGGCTGGAGAAGAGCAAGCTAATGGGAGGTCTCATTGCTATCCACAGATGCCTAATATGAAAGTGTAAAGAAAACAAAGTGGGACTCCTCTCAAAGATTCAGTGATAGGACACAAGCTGAAACAATTGAAAATCTGACTACATATAAGAAAACACTATGTCACATGGGCAATCAAGCCCAGGAACAGGCTACACAGAGATGCTGTGGAAATTTCATCACTAGAGATATTCAAAGCTCCAACTTGGACAAGGCCCTGAACACCTTAGTCTAATTTGACCAAATTTGAGGAGGGCTTTACAATTGATGACTTCCAGATGTCCCTTCCAACCTGAATTATTCTGTTATTCTATGATTCCACCTGTTTCTTTCCAAATTATACACCAATTACAGCTATTCCCCCCCAAAAATATATCTTTCTTACATAGGAGGATGTCTCTATGTGAGTCTGGGTGGCAGTTGCATTGTCTGTGTTTAACGGTGATGCATTACAATTAAGTCAATTGGTTGTTCAGTTCTTAGCCTGAAAAAAAGGTTTCCATATGTCTTGTAGGAGGTATTGTGTGGTTTCAATGTGGAAGTCAACATTTATTCTTTTGTTGTCTTATAGACTAGAATGAACGAGTACAAAGAATATACTATGTGCTTAAATTAAAACAGACTAATCTGATTATATATCAAGTATAAAAGTTTTAGCCTGTAGGCTTTGTTACGTCTTAGTTGAAGCTGATAATGACTGCCTCTTAGTTCACTTAAACAGGAAAGCTGCTTAAAGTATGTATGGAATGGCTTCTCTTTAAGTATGTTGAGAGAGCTGTCCTCCAAAATTGTGAATTTTATGTTCACTGGGTAAGAAACAACTCAAATTAGGAACATAATAAAAAAGCAGATGTTCTTCTCACAGGGCTACTCAAGTCAGCAAAAAAATAAGAATAATGTACATAAATGAATATCTAATTAGGATTTTCTCCTTTATATGCATGGCTAAATCCTACTAATATTATGAATTAAACTGTGCTACCCCATTCTATCTAGGTATAAAAATAGGAATGTTCCAAAATGCAGTTTATTATTTCCTCTTTTTCAGATATTAACCTTATTGTAATATATATAATTATAAATACAGAAGTATATGTATATACATAAAGATATAATATATATCAAATAAGCAGTACCCAGTGGATTTTTAAAATATAAAACCCATTGGTGACTTGGCGACCAGTAAAGAAATAAGATAAAATGAGCTTCTTTGACACAAAATGTCTCAAAAAATAGGGTAGGAAGCTCTTATGGAACAGTTTTCCTAAAGGTAAAACGGATTTAGGTGTTATTTCTGGAACAGTGTATCTCTATACCATTTTTAGTATCAACCAGAGATCATATAGGTTTGAACCTAACCTACTTTCTGTTAAATAAATATGCCCCAGGATACTACTAATGCATAAATGTAAAGTGAACTTAACCATCATGATGGTCCTTTATCTCAGCAAAGTACTTGTGTTTGTAATGATTGTAAATTGTTCCCTAAAAAGAGCTATTTTCATGAAACCCGTTCTCAAATCTCTTCAGCCAGAGAAAATGTTGGAGTCATAGCTGTTTCATCTGGTGTTGTTTTGCATATTGTCATTTGGCATGATTCTGTCCTAGCAAAGTCCAGGTTGGGAGATAGAAGGACTGGTATAATTTTCATCTCACATAAATAAGAATCGGATCCGCACAAACCACAGAGTATGCTGTTTTCTTCTAGCTAGCACAGTAATTGCAATATATCCTCACAGTATCACTCTCTGGATTTACACATGCTATGGAGTCTGATATCACCCAGACAAAACAAACACTTTTTCATAAACTACCTAAAATTGAAACATTTGCAAGGCTTGACTTGGGATTTCTAGCAGAGGGAGAAATAGCATTAAATGTTACTGAGTAGTCCTCATGGGAATGCGTTAAGTAGTTCACTGAACAGAGATTGTATCAGTGTTCTTCTCAAGTTTTACTAGGCAAGTCTGGTAGCCAAAGATTCAGTTTCAGGCTGTGATGCCTTCATTCATATGTCTAAGTACAGGTGTCTACAAGCAAGCAGGCTTTCAGTTTCCCAGTTTAATTACTGAAGATCTTGTCTGTTCAGCTGGTAGAGGCTGGTGAGAGATCCAGCTCTTGACCACGCAGAGGAGATTGTCACTTGAGTCTCATTAGGCTCCACACTCTAAGCTGACCAGACAAATGATGACCATGTTAGATGTTAAACTCACTTCCAGGTACAGCAGGCTCAATTTAGTACCTAACACAGAGTAGATGAAGCTGCCCTAGGATACCCTATCTGTCCTGCAGATGCTGCTAAAGAGGGCACAAGTCTTCTTTTGACCCTGTGTCCTATCTGCTGACACCTATGCAGACCCACAGAAGTGGTTTAGATTGGATATTAGGAAAAATTTCTTCATTGAAAGGGTTCTCAAACATTGGAACAGGCTGCCCGGGGAAGTGGTGGAATTGCCATCCCTGGAGGTATTTAAAAGATGGGTAGATGTTGTGCTGAGGGACATGGTTTAGTGGTGGTTTTGGCAGTGTTAGGTTGATGGTTGGACTCAACGACCTTAAAGGTCACTTCCAATCTAGGTGATTCTATGATTCTATGATTCTAAGTGACTCGAGGCTAGTAAAAGACCTCTGCCCTTTTGGGGTGGCGGGTGAAGATGATGTAGAAGGCTTTGGGATACTACAAATGGCATTAGGTTTGCCATTTAAGTAACTGAATTTATACCAACATGCTGACAGCTGAATTTTAAGTGGTTTAGTTTCAAACTGATTCCCACTTCTAGCATAGAATAATTATAGCCTTCCTCTCTTAAGTTTAATTTATTTGCTTATTCAGTTTATTTTCAGGATCCCACATTTTGGTATTTGTTTCAAAATATTCTCTGATGCTTGCTGTTACTTTATAAATTACAGAAAATTGTTTCATACTTTTCTATTTCACAGTGATAAATGGTAAATATATTCTTAAGTTCATATAGCTACTAAGCATGCACAAACACAAATGTTAAACATCACGCTGGTCTCTCTTGTTTCGTCCTATTCTGTATTCATCAGTACAAAGAGTGTGAGAGAGCTACTCTTGAGAAAACATCAGAAATTAAGAATTTTAGAAGAATAAGCTTTCCTTAGGTGATGTTGGATCATGCAGGTCAGTCAGAGTACTCTAGGAAGCTCTATTTCTTGGGTCTACTTCTAGGATTTCAGGATGTGGGTTAAATAAGTATAATAACCTGTGGCTGAGGTTTTTAGAGTCTGAATATAGAGTAAATTTTGAGTGAAATCCAGTGTTCAAGTCTAGTATTTAAGGTCTGTGGTAAGCACAACCGAAGTGTTATAACGCTGAAAATATATATCATTACCCTGCATCCCACTGTCATTTTGCCAGCCCCTCCTCTTTCATCACATCAAGTATAAACTACTTCATAAGCTGCTGTGATCTCTTACTCACTTTAAAAAGTTGATAGATAGATCCATTTGTTCCATTGCACTAGTTTCTATCACCTTTATCTTCCAAACAGGCAACAGTGTCTAGTTTTTTTGTGCTGTCCTTTTCTGACTTCAGGGCTCAGTGAAGGCTCACGAGTATATTTTTGTCAGCACCAGCAAGCTACCAGAAACCCTTGGCAGCTGTTCAGGCCACTTCATCATTGTTGTGATGACTATGCTGATGGGTAAGCTATCTTCATATGCCATTGTGCAGATCAGTATTCTCTCTTTCTTGCTATCATGTGTCTTACACTGAAGTTTTAAATAAATTTGGGAGCTAGTTATTCTTTTCCAATTTCTTACAGTTCAGTCCTGGTCATATACACTAAAATAGATTGTTTTTCATGGTTAAACATTGTGGGAAATAATGGGAATGATGCTATTACTGGAAGTTGCTGACACATTAATCTTTGGAGAGTTTCTTCTGATTTGCTGAAGATTTTTACCACTGAAAGTATCCTTGAGGACTTAACAAGAAATATATGTCATGGGAAACCTGTAAAATATGAGGAGCAATATTAAAACTGTCACATCATGCACATTTAAAATTTCTAAAGTTTATAGTTATTTGTGTCTAATGAACAAATGCATCACACTCCTAAAAGATCATCTACTATCTGTGTAACAGTTAGTTTGATAGACTTTCCAGTGAAGACAAGATGAGGAGAAAGAGGAAACCCTGAATCCTGAAGAAAATGATGGATCTTCTTTTGTAGGATGTTCCATCCAAAAGAGAGAATATCAAAGCAAACCCAAACACAAAGTAAATACCTGAGTGGTTGATGGCACTCCAGACTTTTCTTATCCCTCATGAGTAATTTCTAATGTTTCATGTGCATAAATATGAATAAATATTTCACGTATCAGTCATCAGTTTGTTGTTGGAAAACTTTGTCAGAAAATCACCTCATTGAGGTGAGTTGTCTGTCGAGGTGCTTGATATGGCTACTGGTTTAATACATAACAATGAAACTGATTTGTAAAAAAAACATGGTGGATTTTGAGAGGGCAGTGGAGTAGAAATTTTAATCTCCTAAAATGGCAAGCATCATTTGCTGCCCACCTGAAATTACGGTGTGGCATATAATGACTAGTGAATCATGATAAACCAATGAATTCTGCTTAATTATTTAATATTAATTGTGGAATTACACAAAGTTTGGGAATAATACCTTTATTAGCTTCCTCTGAATAAAACCAAGAAGAAATAACTCTATTAGTATGTCAGTCACAGCTGTTCATTGAAAGCATAGAAAAAAGGTACAAAATGCTTCCAACTTTCTTTAATTCCCACCTACTCTGCAAATAAGCACCATACATTTTTGCTTTACCAAAATAGTGACAACTAGTCTTGTCACACAAAACTATTTAACACTGTTGATTTTTTATTGTGCAGCTGAAAATTACAAATAAATAACAGCATTCACCTGTTTCAAAAGCACCAGACCACACCGTGAACTACTGAGGTAGCTTTTTGTTCTCTGCTGTGCTTTCTGAAAGGGAAAAATTTATCTTGGAAATATGCTGAATAGTTCTAAATAATTTAGGTAGCTGCAAATTGGAAAGCCTACCAGATAACAAGCAAAGCTTACGGGATTTTTTTCCCTAACACTTCAATAGGTAAATTCTGGTAGGAAGTGGCGGGTAGCTGCTGATGCTCTCAGACTGGAACAGGCATTATCATCACAATACCAGTACCTGATTCAACCATTGGATCCAATCATCTAAGTACCCATCTGTAGCCACACAAAGCACCCCATTAATCCCTCTTCTTATCCTGTAAGCAGGCTTGACGCCTGGAGTATAATAAGAACAAGAGGTTTGGTTTATCATTTATTTAGACTGCAGGTTGCAGTGATCAAGCACAGGGCTGCCCAGCAAGGCAAAAAAAAAGGTCCAGTGACCTAAATTGTATATCCTATCCTCTTATCTTGTTTCTTGACCATCCTTTTTGTTGCCCTTGTACCTCCCTTTCTCCTTTCAAATTTCCTCCAAATAAACAACCTGCCCCTAGACTGCGCATCTAGTGATTTTTCTGCAGTTCTAGCAGATTCAAACTGCATTTCAGGAGATACATAGTGTTTACAGTGAATGGAGAACAAGAGATTAGTGAATTAGTAAAGCTCATTCATCTCATTCACACATAACAGTGCAAGCTAGATGTCCTTATGTGGACTCTAAAATTGCTCTCATATTTTGAGATGGTTAACATAAAAATAAAACCAAATTCATAATGGGTCATGGTCACATTGTTGTGACACTTCATGTGATTTACACTGTTGAAGTCCCTCCATTCTCTCTCATCCCCATAGCTCTCATCATTCCACAAAAGCACTTAGCTTTTCTCTGAAGACTAACTCAGATAGGTATTTGTACAGGGGGACAATCACTTCCTTAGTCCTGCTGGCTGCACTATTTCTGATACAAGCCAGGATGCTGTTGGCCTCCTTGGCCACCTGGGCACGCTGCCGGCTCATAGTGAGCCGACCGTCAGCCAACACGCCCAGGTCTTTTTCTGCCAGGCAGCTTTCCAACAACTCTTCCCCAGGCCTGTAGCGCTGCATGGGGTTGTTGTGACCCAAGTGCAGGACCCAGCACTTGGCCTTGTTGAACTTCATACCATTGGCCGTGGCCCATCAATCCAGCCTGTCCAGAGCCCTCTCTAAAGCCTTTCTACCCTCAGGCAGGTCAACCCTCCCGCCCAGCTTGGCGTCATCTGCAGACTTACTGAGGGTGCACTCGATCCCCTTATCCAGATCGTTGATAAACGTATTAAACTGTATCTACAGTTTGTGCTATTAGGTGGACTTTTGGTCATACAAGGTGGAGATTTCCTTCATCTCAAGATTTATTCTTAGGGGTGCCACAGGAGTTGCTAAAGGAGTTTTTTACACAACTTCACATCATCTGTGAGATAATGGCCACACCAGACTAGAACATATCATCGGAGTGACACAGCTTAGTAGCAGCAGAGCAGAGACACAATCTTTCCATCAAAGCATTGACAAATGGAAAAAGGGGACTAAACCCACTATGACTTGAAGGTTGGTATCTAGAGGATGGAAACATATGTCCAAAAAGACTGAATATTTTTCTGTTGCCATCATCAAAAGTGAATGACAGTGGAGCTAGTAAGCACTGTAACCTCAACAGATGGCCCTGTTATACAAACTTAAACTTCTTTGTTTGCTGTAGAAGCTAAACAACTTGTGTACAATGCAAGTATCAAAGTACCATAAAAAATGAAGTAAATTCCTATACCTAACCTGAGCCATAGCTTCCACTCTGGTTTTTGTGGGCTGTTTTGTTGGTGATCTTTTTGCGTTTGTGTGTGGGCTTTTTTGGGGGTGTGTGTGTTAATTTTATTGCAAAATATTGTCACGTTTAATAGATCAACCACAAGAGGCTGCTTAACTTCATAAATGAATCATATAGTGCTTGAGAGGCGCAGCAAAGAATTCATAATTATGAGGTCATAAAAGCATTCTGCAGCCTCACCTGCCTTCAAGTACAAGTTTGATAAAATAAACAAGTGGCTTAAGTAATAAGGAAGCTGATTACTAAAATCAATTAAAAATTTGTTTCTCAGCAGCTGTCCTTGGTTTTAGATTTCAGTTAATATTTTCTTTTCATTCCTCTGCTGCTACTATAGAAAGTATTGGCAGAGGACATATGTTTAATCTGCCATTCTGATATTTAACAAAGTGTCGTGTTCTGGCATTACAGCAGGTTTCAAATGGTGAAATAAAACAGATTTTTCTTGCCCTGTCATTAAAGCTCTTTCTGGATATTGCATGGAGTCTCTTTACGGCTGGCTGTGTGATCAATTTTCAGATTCCCCATGAAATCCTTTATCTGTTACCTGATTTATCCCAAATATACAGAATAACACAATGCCAAAAATTTGGAACAAAAAAATATCATTAGGCTTCTTCTGTCTTTCCATTGTTTGAATTCTATACATCTAGCTGTCCCAAAAACAACAGCTTACTGTAGATGTACATTAACAGAAAACTAAGTAAAACACATCAAGATATGACTTAATATATTGTGAATTTAAACTGTCTCTAATTTTGTCTGCTACAGAGGAAAGTGGAAGAAACAATATTAACATGAATAAGGACAGGGCTGAACAGTAGGAAGTAAAAATGGATATAGCAAAGGTTAGAGAAGTTTGCTTCTAAACAGCAATGTTGAGGATCTACAGTTCCTATTTTGTATTATGGAAACAGTATACGTTCAAACCCTTCGCAAACTAATCCCACTCAGTTTAGGAGTCTGAATTCAAGTTGTTAATTTCTGGAGTTGTGGGAGAACTCGAGTGCTGATTACACTGACATCACTAGCTCCCAGCACTGTATCTTTACATTAGAACCATTAAAATCAAGTCCAAAAATGGTCCAGAACAAGATTTGCAAACAGAAAAGAGGCTGAACTGTAACAAAACAAATTAAAAAACCAAACAACTGTGGATCCTGTATTATTATAAAGTATTTGCAGGACTCACTTGCCAGTCTCATGAATCACACTTGTTACTTCTAAGGATTGTTAGCAAATTCATAGTATTTCAATGTTATCTGTTCTCAAAAGCAAATAAATAAAAATGAAAATTCTCTTCTGGAAAAAATTTCTATGAGTTTTGGGAAGTGTCCCAGATATAATCACTCCCAGAAGTTGTCACAAAACTTGTTGTAAACACTGCAATAGGTATTTCAGATTTCACATTGGCTGTATTGACATAATCATGAGGGTGAGTTATATTCAGGTGTGGATGCATCTCAGAAACACTCTACTATATTTCAAGAGCACCTCTTGATACCTGAGAGAGGGTTCAGGGAAGAGACAGGAACATTAACTTTCATTGTGCTACTGCATTGTAGAAAGAGACTCTTTGAGCTCAATTTAATTTTGAATGAGTTATTACTTTGTCACAATCTAGAGACACATAATTTGAAAAAAGATCAGACATATCTAGTTCAGGTTTTACTACATTAAGATGAACTGAATGGCTTGGGTATTTGAAACAGAAAAACTGACCAGTAAGCAAGTTATAATATCTTTAAAACCCAAGAAATCATGTCAAGGAACTAATGCATTTTCTCAGGCAGAGAAACAGTCTAAGGAAGCCTCAGCTGCCCTAGAACTATTTGAGTATGCTGGTTCTCTGCTTGACTGTAGGCTGAGAAGCACAAGGATGTACTCAACAATTTTTCATGGGGGTAATGACCGGTAAACTAATATTGATATAGTCGCAGGTAAAAGCTAATCAACTCAGGTGGTTTAAATCTCATAAAGATCAAAGCAGTTTATACATTTATTAATGATGTGCAATTAATTGGAAATCAGCGATATATATAATCAGGATCAATATCAACAATACAAGACATAAACCATGACATTAGACACTTAAAAACAAACAGTTAAAGTGCTAGCATTAAGGAATTCATGCTGCTATGAAACTAAAGTTCTGCTATTATGAAAGAGATGACAGAGGTCTTGAATATTTAATTGATACCGAAACAGAGACAATAAGAAATAAACCTGAGATAGAAGATACTCTTAGCCTATCTTACATGCCTGGCTTGCCCTGAAATTGTAAGAACTTTGTCAAAAAAAGTAAGTGTTCATATGCCATAACTAGCTAGTGGGAAAAGAATACCTCTACTAAAAGCCTTCATAGCGGGATTCTGGCCAGCTAAGTTTAGATATGCAGATAAAGTAGACAGGGTAGCCCTTTGGATCTCTTTAAAGTCACCCAACTCTGTCCCCATTGAATATGTGATATAAAAGTTGCTAAGTATGTAACTTTAGACATAAACCTGGGAGTCTAAGTTAGGCAGCGTAGATAATGCTTAATATTCCTAACAGTGACATCAATTCCCATCAAACAACTTAGTATGTAAGATCATTAGGATAACCTTTTAGATTATATTCCTGATTGTGCTTTCTTGGATTTTATTTTTCCTGGAAGTAGGGGAAGAATTGCTAACAAATGGAAGAATCCAGTTAAATAATAAATTTATTATAATACCATGATCAATTTCTATGTCTGATCGAAGTAGATGATCACAGTGGTGCCTTTTAGTCTTGTAAATCTATAAACTAACATACCTTTAGAGAAATTTGGAATGGCTATAAGGTTAAGGGCATGAATAGCCGATTTATATGACTAATACCTCACTTTCTTTTATGATAACAGGTTTAGGTATATATGCCAGTATGTGATGGACAGTTGCATCCATTAGAAAATCTCCTTTTATAGCTTACATATATATTTCTTCCTCTGCAAAGAAATTCTTGAAATGCCTAACAGAACAATAAACAGATGCCCTTTCTTAGCATGTATATTTTTTAATCAAGTACATACCCCATACCAAAAGAAGAATAATTCAAAACCAGTCCCTCAGAATCCAACCTATGTAACATAAGACATAACTGTAGTTCCAAATAATAGTTTCTATTGCATGCATTTGGTATTCAGCAACAATATCTGCCCTATTGTATAATTTCGTTGTACCTAAAAAGCTGCTCTGTATTATATAAGAATTTCATATTACCACATTTAGATAAACACTGAATAAATTAAATTCAATTAAGATATAAAATGGGTTTACATAACTTAAGTAGAATTTAGATCTATAATTAGCAGAACAGTCCAAATATTTCTTATAAAATACAGGTATGTATTGTTCACTAGAAAAAACGCCACGGTTTTTTAAATAAGGCTATTGCACATGCTACGAAACACGTGAGCATAACTCTCTTGTTTAGTGGCATTTGGGATTCAAAAAATAGGGGTAGACTGGACACATATGGACAAAGAGGTCCTCATGTGATCTGTTATCAGCAGCAAGCTTCTGTTGCCTCAATGTAGCGCTACTTGAGATTGCTTTTTTGGGTATGTAGCTTGACCTTTAGCCTTCCCTCTAGAGAGACAGACCTATCACATGTCATAACTGCCAGGTGTAGAACTCAAGCTCTGGGCTTTCTCAAGCAGCACTGGGTAACTATCTGTACAAGACTGCATTGAGATGTCTTGGCTCCATGAGGTCAGCGTCAGCATACTCCAGTGCCCTCAACCATCCACAGTGGCAACATGCTTATTTTTTAGGCACTGATTTGCTTCCTTGACTTTTACCACAGTCTGTGAGAGAAAAACAAAATAACATTTCTGGAAGTGACTTAGCTTATTCAAAAACAGAATTCTAAATTAAATCAGACTAATTGTACCCTAGAGTGGTCTATTTTTCTCCTTAAAATTTTATCTCTGAATAAGAACATGAAGTCTAGTGTATAAACAGTTGCCTATGTTGGTGAAATCCAAAATTATGTGAGACAATTGCTACTGTACATAATTACACACCAAATGGTCCATATCTGTAGATATTTTCAGAGTGTGCATATCACAAGCAGTACTGAGGTTCATTTCAAAGACTACCTTTGGCATTGTTAAGCTGAATCGAAAACACACATAGAGGTATCTTTACTTAAAAGTACTTAAAAGAATTTAACCAGAAAAAATGTGAAGCCAGAATTCTTTCCAAACCAAACGGAGGTGGGGGAGGGTGAGGGTAGAGGAATCAGAGGAAGATTTGACCACCAATCTAAAGAGTACAGTCAGGCGGAGGAAGATTAAAATCTCATTTTCCTATTGAAGGTAGATGAGAATGACTGTCTTACTGGAAATGAAGAAGAAAGAAGAAAAGAAAGGGTCTTCACTGTGTTACCTAGTTCTTAGGTTTGGATTTGAAATACTTCCAACCAGAAAATGCCTAGATTTAACATTTCTTGTCATCTAGACAGAGTGTTAAACTTTCTGCACCATGCAAAGAATATTTTCTGCTACCTTTTTTGAATGAAAAGATTGGTAATTGTCATCTGTTGCTATAGATACAACTTAGTCATGTAAATGTAGGGAGCCTGTAGATTCCTAACCACTCAAAGATGCTTTGTTTAGGCTGTATTGGGCTTCCAAAGTCTTCATGACAGTCAGAATTTCAGATGCATGTCTCAGTTTCAATGTTTCCTATTTTTCCATTTGCCTATTGACTTAGGAGACTTACACATCTAATTCATTATTGTGAATTCTACCCTTAAAAAAAAATTAGCACCAATTATTAAATTTATTATATACCAGATGAAAACACTTTTTGTCTGCTGTGCTTTCCTTTGGCTTCAGTCTCAAAGGTGATCTTACCGAACACAAGTGTGTTGGTATACAAAACAATGCCTACAATACTGAATTAAATAACCTGACATTTAAATATCTACCTATTGTACTGTTCTGCAAGCCATTTAATATTTCTGATGTTCCATTGAGGGTAAATTATTTTCAGTCCATATTTCTGCAAGTATTTCTTGGGAAAGATATACGTACTTGAGAAACTCATCTCTGTAGGTTTAACTACTTGTGTTCTTTACACTTAGTTGTTGACTCCTGTTTATAATGTAATGTAACTAAGGCAGAAGACTGTCAGCTAGCATTGCAACAACTTGCGAGTTCATCCTGAGGTAAGCAGGTGTCAAAGATTGCCACTATAAGTTGTAGTTGCAATGTTACAGCAGTTATGCTATAACTGTACAGTTAGTCAATCGTCAGGAGAAAGTACATTTTGCCTTTGGCTAGTATGAAATTTATCCGCTTTTGCCAACCTGGAATAATGTGGTGATTATAAAATTTCTTTGTGCTGTGGCAGAGCCAGCCTTTGGTCTGCAATCAGCCAATTCTATTTGTATTCCAAGAACCTATTTCAACCTATTACAACCTATTTCCAAGTTAATAATGTCATCCCAGGTCCATTGGGGTGGAAATCGGCTCATATACTAAAGCATTTAAATGGAGATTTCTAAATGCATGTGCCAGCATCCAACTAGATATTTGATTGAATTCCCTAGACATAGATACCTAGTGCAGTCTGAAATATCTTAAGGTATTCAAGAAATCCACAGAAGGCTGGGATCTGTGTCAGTGATCCAGTGGTAGTTTTGTGCGCTTCTGGAATGCAGGTGGAAACTCAGCAGTTATTCTGGATATCTCACATGAAGCTGGAAAATTATGTTAGTGTGGTGGCGCAGTTCCCCCCAACCCCCCTTAGGCCTCTCGGTACTTGGCGCGATTTCCCCCCACCTGGGCCACATAATAATACAGTGATCAGAATGATACATAATGGTCTAACGTTGAAGAAAGAAAGGGTGGCGAGCAATGGACTAGAACACTACGGCAACTCCCTAGTGTACCTGGTTCCCATGGCTCCTACCGTTTGAAGATAATAACTATAATCAATCACTCCTGACAACATACGGATCGTGGCCACAGAGGGGAGGGTACCAGGACCACAAGTCCTAGCAAGTCCAGGGCTTTCATAACCTGGAAAGTACCAGAACACTCCATTGTTGGAGCTTGGCTGGAGTGGAAAAGTACCTGATGGAAGTCAATTATCTCAGATCCTATAAGCAGCAATTCTAGTAAAGACCCTTTGAGCTCTTCTGGATTGCAGCAGGCTTTGACCAGTACCTCCCCTGAGTTGGGACGCCTCTCAGGCAGACACCTCGAGGACTAGAAGGCCAGGGCAAGACAACCCCTCTTGAGCCTCAATTATTGCCCACTGAGGAATGCCAATGCATTATGAGTATTTACTCTAACTCGAGAAAAGGGAATTTTTAACTATAGACTAATCTCTCTTTCATCCACCTCTCCACTTATATGTTTATGAATGTGGATGTTCTTCTGTTTGTCCGTGCACACATAAGAGCTAAAAGGGGTACCTGCTGGCTCATTAGAATCGTACGATATTAAGGGATTTTTGATCTCAGCACTTATAGACCGGGGTGTGTGGGTGTGGGTGTGTGGGGGTGTGTGTGTGTGTGGATGTGTGTATGTGTGTGCACCTATATGCTTTACTTATGTATATATGTATACATTAATTTGAGATTTGTGCTTTTGTTTATACATATATGTATATTGGTTTGGGATACCTTATAGTAAGTTAGTGTGAATCTTGTCATGTTCAAATCTGTAATTAAGTCGCTGTTCAATTATTTTGTTAAATCACTTTGTAAATCTTTCAATTGGTTAATGATTAAGTGCTGCTAAAATTCAACCTCTTGATCTACCTCAAATCATTAATAAATTTTGAATTGCTGCTAAATCATAATTGTGTCAAATATTTCCATCTGTGACAGTTAGATAACAATCACACATAAATTTCTACCTTAGAATAAGCTGAATAACATCCTCTGCTCCATCACCTGTGCTCAGTGGTAATCTGCTCATCTGAATCCTACACATATTTGCCCTACTCTACAAGATTAAACACCTACTTGTGCAAAGATCTTATATTTAAACACCTACAATTCAATGTGATTTTTAACCCACCTGTCTTGATAGACATGTAGTCTTTCCTAGTGCATTTTGAAACATGCTGTGTTCATCCCCACACAGGAAAATATTTGAATTATAGCTCTGTAGTTAACAGTATAATAGTGATTCCATTCTAAATATCCACATTCTTCTTCTATTCCTTCTTTGAAAATAAAAGAAAAAGATAAAAAACTGAAGTAATTTTTCCAATATCTGTTAACACATAAGATTTTATTTGCCATAAAATTTCAGTTCTAATTTGTCCTTGCATAACTTATAAATGGTGGGTTTATTCTTATTTTTCCTTTGGTTTGTTCAGTAGAATTAGATAAAACCCTCTCAACATCAAATAGTAATAGCTACATAATTTTCCAGATTATTCAGACCCTACACTGTCTAAAATATGTGTTGATTGATTACCTACAAAAGAATATTCCAAATTATTTCTAGAAAATATGCTGGATTGATTTGTGTGTTCTACTATTTTATAAAACAACGGCAAAAAAAAGGTGCTGCATTGAAAAGATTTTCAATAAACTATCTGGTTTTCCCATTTTTTAGCAACAATAGTTATGGATATGAAAGCTGATATTGGAATTTTATTTAAAAAAAAAAAAAAAGCAATCTAGCACCCAATTTATGAAAAGTTGCCCTTGTCTTTTCATTATATGTATTTGAAGCACTAAAACATAATGCGAAATTAACTTGCTAGTGGTGGAAGTAATATAATTCTGTAGCAGGTAACACATTTTAAAGAGTTCTCAAGAAGTTAATCCATTTTAAAGAGCAGTATATTCATAACCTAAACCAAATTTCTTGTGCTGTTTCATCTGAAAGTTAACTCATCAGGAAATTGAAAATTCTCCGTTCAGGCACATTTTGCTTATTTTCCTGTATCTTCATTTTAATTCCTTTTTTTGTCTTTCTTCAGCATTAGTAAAGGATAAGAGGTAGGCTGTTGCTAGTCAGAGACATAAATAAAAGTCAACAGAGGCCAAAGATAACTTCCATAAGGCTAACTTGATTTATTCCATACAGACATTTTTCCATATGCTTTATTCTATGTTTGCTCTTTTCTGGTACTTGCTTTCCATATGGCAGTCCCTCCTCCCAAAACCTGTTCCCCTCTTTCAGTGGCATCCGAGGTTTTTGAAGAATGAATGAAAATATGGGTCTACAGTTAAGACATTTGTAATTATGAGGTTGTGAGGACTGGAACTGATGATGAAACTGCTTGTTTCACAGCCTAAATAATAATAAAAGAGATACTTTATTTATTCCCATTAAGGTAATACATCAGATTACAGTCTTCATCATTCAAAGTGTTCAAGTATATGGACAAGATCAAAATGCTGTTTGAAAAAGAAAGTTCATTTCTGGTAATAAATGAACCACAGGGACAGATACAGAAAACAAAAACATCCAGAAATACATACTTGTATCCACCACTAAATCTAGTTGAAGTATAGTGCTTTTATCATGTTGTAAGATGGCTATCATCCTCTTTGAATATCAAGTCCTTTACTTATTGCTTCGCTTTCTGAGATTCTTGTTAGATTTACTACTGCAACTTCCGTGTGTTGTATCTTGCATCAGTCTGTTATTCTGTCTCAAAGACTGCAAAATCTCAGCATGACATCCTTACATGTATATCATACCAATCACCTCAGATATTTTATATCATCATAGCTACACCTACAATGTTCTTGTCCTACTTCATGACCATACTATTCATCCCATTTTTCCTTCTCCTGCTTCTAGTTTCTTTTGCTTATACCGAAATTTTTTTCAGTTTTAATTTGTTATTATTGTTTATTCCACAGTATGTTTGGAATGTTTGTATACCAATATTGTGTCATCAGAGTTATTCCATGCCATATAACATCAACAATTGTCTTTTATTAGAAAAAAAAATCTCATTGAATGTCACTTTATAGCTTTTTTTTTTTAAAGTTGCTCCCAAATACAAGTTGAGATGCTTAGTCTTGTTTTTATAAAAATGTGTTCAAATATACAATACTGCATTCTTCCACATTAAACCACCTCTGTCCAACTCTTCTTTCACAAGTCATATGCTTGAATGGTTTTATGCTTCTAAGATTTCTGTAGAGTAAGTTTGTCCAAAGTAACGTCTTGTTATTGAACTTTTGTAGGTAAACAAGCACCTGGAATAATGTGAAATTGATGATGATCCTCCAAAATGTGTTGGTCCTCATTTTGGAATAAAGATAATTTGTCTTCTGTGCTTCCAATACAATTTTAAAATTATAGATATTTACAGTAAAATGTTTCACTCAGTAGTAATGGTTTATCCTAACATGAAGAAGTACTGGCACTGTCTCAATAACACTTTTCCTTATGAACTATTGAACTAAATAGTCCTTGCAAGAAACTGTTTCTATATTTTCATTCTATATCTGAGCCACATTTTTCCAGCTAATATGAAATCAACAGTAGATGGCATTTGAGTTAAAGATACAATATTCCTTTGAAAATCAGGTATCTTATTATAACATTGGCCTTGGTAATAAGCATTCTGTTCCCTGCTTTCCCTTTTGGTCTGGCAGCGCTCTCAGGTGTCATATGTATGTTTCTACTCAAGCACTAATTCTGTCTCTCAAGACTCTTTTACTGATTTCCTGTCCTTTTATACTTTTCAAGTACCTCTTTCCTTTAACTGATAATTCGAGGTTTCTCAGAAGTGCAGCCACAGTTAAATCACTTCAGTTCTAATTAAATAGAAACACAATGTTTAGACAGTATGCTCTAAGAGATAAAAAGAACATACCTTAAAAAAAAATCTATTTTGAGCTCATTTAATATACCATTTTCTCTACTGGGTTACTTAGTTCATCACCTGAATCTGAAAAGACAATTCATCAAATATCTCAGTTCCTTTTTTTGCTTTTCTTTACATATATACTATCTTTTGAAAATAGTCCAGTGTCCTGGTTTGAGATAGAACAGAATCAATTTTCTTTTCAGTAATTTGGGCCAGCCCAGCCCAAGCCATGACATCCACTCCAGCAACAACAAAAATTGTCAGCTGGCAGTTACCCCAACAAGTTATTTCCACATTGGCAACAACTCTGACAGTAGAGTCTTCCTTATAATTACCAGTCACTGTGTGGCTGAAGCAACTTAGAGCTCTAAAAAACCTGGCAAACAACCCCCCCCCCAAAAAAAAAAAACCAAACAAACTGGAGAGTAGCTAGAAAACAGCAAACAGCTTGCTCAAAACTAGTTGTGTGCAACTGGAAAAATAATCAGGGATATTTCTGAGCCTTAAAGTAAATGGAATTCATTCTACCCACACAATGTGTTTATGTACCTATTGTATTTGGTAGAAATAAAAAGTCACTTCGAGATGACAATTCATCCCACGTACTCCAGGATGGAATGAATTGCCTTGAAGGAACAAATCATGCCTATCTTTCCCATTTAGTACAAGGTAACCTAGACAAATGGCTTAGATTATATCCCTACTTCTTAATGACTAAAGTTGAGGCAAGATGAATTCTACATTAATTCCACAATGTGAGTAAAATTCTGGAGAACTCTGCAGTATTGCATTAAAGTACTTTTTGCCATGAATTTAAAGATTTTAAATCAAGAGCAGCAGGCACAAAGGTGTTCTTCATTTGCTATAGAATCTAAAGATTCCCTTCTTCTGTCTGGTCTGAATAAACAATACTTTTTCTTCAACTTTCTATTGGTTTTTTATATATTTATGCACACAGGAACACTGTTAAAATACTGCATTTGATTCCTAGACAGATGACATTAGAAATACTTCAGTGAGCACTGTTTTCAGAATCTCTTGTGGTGGAGTAAATATAATGTGGAAACAGAGAGTATATGTTTGACAACCAAAATCTTAAGATCAAAACAAACAAACAAACAAATTGCAAGAAATTATAATTACAAACACACACACACACACAGAAAAAACTCTTTGTCTTCTGCATTGCAAGCCTTCTGTGAACTGAAAGTACTCTGGAGAAGCAGACAGCAATGCTAAAATACGACTTTTCAAAGACAAACAAAACATTGTAACCTGAAAATTATCTCTAAAAGCATCCGAATGCAGCATCTATGACTACAAGGGAAAAGGAGTTAAAACAACCAAACAAAACCAGTTCAAAATATCTTGAGGTTTATTGTTATGAGATTGATCACAGTAATCACTTTCTTCCAGCAAGAAATAAATTAAATTAATGAAACAGCTGCACATACTATAGCTATTCCATACAGTATCAGAAGACATAGACTTTATGAAATGTATCTTTGGGAGGTCTTTTCTATACCAGCTGTATTTATTCCTCTAGCTACAACAAATTCTGGTTGAGGCCTTTAATAAGCCACATAATGTATGTTGAGAAGATGCATTATCTAAGTGACTTGCTAATTGATTTTTTTCCCAGGTATAAAACACTCTATTTCATATAGGATCAATCACATTTCTCATATTCAATAATCAGAGTGTAGTTTTCCTGTTATAAAATTAATAATACTACTCAATTTCTGGTTCTCTTTAATTATTCAGACCTTAAGAATAAATAATATTATGCATTATTCTTGAAGTAATATGAAGCAATAATTGACTGACACTGATATAATAGAATGCCATCAATATTTTAATTTTAAATAGAATTATGCTTCAAATTACATTCATCACTTGAAACACAGGAGAATAGTTCTTAAATTAGTTTAAATAAAAATGGATCAAGCTAACTTTCATGTGTAAGGGACACTTCCAAATAACCAGCTTTGGTTTTGTGCTCTATCTACTTGTCAACACCCGGCAGATTGAGAATTCCACATGTGGGGAAATTTTAGCGTACATAAAACCTCTCACTCACTCCTTGCACCATCATATGCAAAGGCATGCCAGAAGCAGAAACAAGAACTTTCTTCACTTAGCAGATCTCCGCTGATAACACCATCTTTTGGGAAGAGAGCTACTTCAGACGCTGATGAGGAAAACATTGGCACAAAACGGTGATCTGGGCATAACGACTGACTGCTCAGTAAGTTCCCATCTCTTTATCTCTGGGTATCTCTTTCTTACTTGAGACAGTGGAATTAGATGTCATCTCTTATTGATGATGAAACTTTGAATTTTAACCTTGATATTCATGATTAGGAATCTCTCTAAATTTGTCAATAGTCTCCAGGTACTGGTCAGTGATGTTTCTGCCCTCAATGAATACTGCAGAGTTTGAGCAAAGCATTTCAGCACTTGACGTATTTTTCTCTTGGCGGGGCAGGGGTGGGGGGATGAGGAAATTGTCTTCAGTCCTTAGCATGTCTTTCATATGTTTCATGGTTTCCTGCTGAATTTTGTCATTCGCACAATTTCAAGACAGAACGATTCTTTTGTTCCTTTTGTGGGATATCTGGATCCTGACAATGAAAGGGACATACAATCTGTGGTGTAAGTGTGATTGCCTTTTTCTTTATTGATGTTTCTTTTTCAGATTTACTGAAATACTACTTAGTTTCTGTGAAGAAAATAAATTCAAACTTCATCTGACATAGATCTGTTTTCTTTATTTCTTGCCTAAGCTTCTCCTGTGTCTTGAGTAATTTGTAAACTTCTGGTGAATCTGAAATCAAAGTGAAATGACAAAAACTTGCTTTGCATGAATATCTGTCAGGAAATAAAATGGTCTATAGTCATTCTGTAGATTTGTCTTACAGAAGTTTTTTACAGTCTTTTTACATCCATGTCACAAGTGAATTTTAACTGGATCAGATATTTCTGAAGATACTTTTAAAATGCTCTCCTATTGTTTGCTTCCTTTGTTTTTTTTAAGATTATATCAGATTTACTTAGTAAAATGCTTTCCACTACATGGTCAGTTGGTCTTGGCTAACAGCCAAACTCACACCCAGCTGCTCAGTCATTCCCCCTCCTTCAGTGGGACAGGGGAGGTTATAGGAAAAAAGCAGGAATGAGAAAGCTCCTGGCTTAAGATAAATACAGAGACTTTGCTTACTCTGTTGGGTGTAGGTTGCCAGGTCTGTCAGCAAGGAGGGCTGCAGGGGTGGTCTCTACAAGAAAAGGTCAGGGGCTGCTCTGTGCTGGACACAGCCAGTTCCAGCCATCTCTTCAACAGACCCACTGCAGCCAAAGTGAGCCCATCAACAAAGCTGGGGGTGCCTTTGAGAAAACATATCCAAGAAAGGGTAAAACACTGCACAGAAAGTGTAAGGAGTGAGGAAAAAAAGGGTGAGCAACAATCCTGCATCAGAGAAGAAGGAGGGGGAGGAGGTGCTCCAGGTGCTGCAGTAAGGCGACAGGNGACTCTAACCTGGAGAAGAGGAGGCTGAGGGGAGACCTTATTCTTGCTTCTAAGTATCTAAAGGGTGGGTTGGAGGAGGATGGAGGCAGACTCTTTTCAGTGGTTCCCAGTGACAGGACGAGGGGCAACGGGCACAAGTTGGAACGTAGGAAGTTCCATTCAAACCTAAGAAAAAACTTCTTTACAGTGAGGGTGACAGAACACTGGAGCAGGCTGCCCAGGGAGGCTGTGGAGTCCCCTTCTCTGGAGATTTTCAAGACCCGCCTGGATGCAGTCCTGAGTAATGTGCTCTAGGCATTCCTGCGTCAGCAGGGGAGTTGGACTAGATGATCTCTAGAGGTCCCTTCCAACTCTGAAAATTCTGTGATTCCATGATTCTGTGAAATATTCTCTGGCAGCCCATAGATAGAAAGGACCCACGCTATAGCAGGTTAAAAGTGTGAAGGAGGAAGAAGCAGTAGAAAACTGTAACACCCCATTTCTTGTACCCCAGTGTTGGCTGGGGAGGAGGGAGGCAGATGAATCAGGAATGAAGGAGTGAAGCTGAGCCTAGGACAAAGGAGGTGAGGGGCAAAGGCGCTGTTTTAATTTCTCTTTGTTTCTCACTATCCAACTCTATTTTAATTGGCAATAAATTAAATTGATTGTCCCCAAGTCTAGTGTATGCTGCCCATGACAGTAATTGGTAAGTGATCTCCTTGCCTTTATCTCAACCCATGAGCTGCTTCATCTTATTTTCCCTGTCATCTTGTTGAGAAGGAGGAGTGAGAGAGCAGCTGGATGGGTGCACTGCCTGTGTGGAGTGGTTTTGCCCTTTCTTATATATGCTTTTTCACAGGTGCCACCATCTTGGCTGCAGGGCTCAGCCCTGCCCTGCGGTGGGTTGGCTGGAGTCGGCTGGAACCGGCTGTGTCTGGCACGGGGCAGCCCCGGCCCCTCCTCACAAGGGCCATCCCTAAACCCTCCCTGCCTCCAACACCTGGGCACACGTGCTCAATAAACACTATGTGTGACAGTTGTGAAGTTGAGAATAAAAGAAGTAAGTAGGTGTATTGTTAATGCAGACATGTTACAATGCTCATTGTCCCAGTTTTTCTAGAAGTGACTTTTTCATTTTGGGAGGTGGAATTTTGTCTGTATTATTGTAAAAGTTAGATATAGGTTAGTCCATTCACATTAGTACCTGGGTGAACTGCACACTTGTTAACAGCTAATGTTTGAATGTTTTAAAAGACTGAAGCAGAATTTTGTGCAAGAGACTTGCTGGTTTGCTTGTTCACCAGTGCTGTCCACTACTCTTAAACTGGTTCGATGCTTTCCCCAATGATTTTCTTTCTATCTGCTTATATATGATTCATAAGGAAACAGGGTATATGTGTAAGTTACAGAAAGAAGACAAAGAAAATGGGAAATGAAAAAAAAATACTACCTTATTGTTTTCTTCACAGACTTCAAAACTGGGTGTAGGAGACTGACAGAACAACAAGATGTCTCGAAGTTCGCCTGCTGCCATACATGATAACAAAGGGGGTACACGCTTGGTTATCAGAGCAACCAGACCCTGTTTCTCATGGCTGTGCTATACCAAGTGCTGCCCAAATGACACAGGCAGGGAAAGCCTATACGGTGACCGTGACAATGATTAGTTGAGCAAAGACGACCATAGCGCTGATGGGCTGAACTGCAAGTCAGCAGAGACTATAAACTACTGCTGTACCTTACCACAACTGGGACCCTCACCACCATCACAACTTGAGAACCACGGATCAACGGGATGCCGCTGACTCCAGAGGACCAATGGGACGCCGCGGGCCTGTGGTGGTGACTATACTCTTGCTGTGCTCCGTAATACTGCTTCTCCTTTCTACCTTTTCTCTACTTCTGCCTTTACTCTATCGCTCATCTCAGTGACTATTGCTGGGAAATAACAATAAAGCCCTAGTGAACAGCATTTGACCTCGTTTGTGTCTTAATCTCATGTTTGGAATTATTATGAAACCCTCCCTGGATCCATCATCGGACCAGAACATAACACTGGGTAAATATCAGTTGCAATACAAACTCCACAGTTATGTTCTGATTACAACTAGTTAACACTTTGAATACTGTTAATTAAAACCTCATTGTTTAAATAAATACATAAATATATAAATAAATACATAAAGTTCTTGGTTTGGAAACATTGTTAGAATTCTTTCATTTGGCTTTGTCACTTTGACCCAGGCTTAAATGGGGATTTCCGTTCACCTGTATTTCATTTCTAACATAGTTTTTCTATTTCATTTAAAGTCAGTACTGAAAAAGATCAATATTTTGGTAGTTTGTCACATGTTATCCATGGTGATAATTCACTAGTCACAAGCATGTAGCTGTTTGAAGTCTGTTCATTCTATTTGTTAAGCTGAAGAACAAACAACATCTTCAATGAAAAAAAATCATAAGCAACAGTTTTTGAAGAGAAGTTTACTATTATCATGTACTCTATGGTTCTGACCTAGCTGCTGCATGAGACAGATAGTAACTATTTATTTCCATATGGTTCCATGCTGCATGCTTTACTTTCTCCACCAATTCCCATTTTGCAAAAGAAACAAGAAATAAAAAACCACACCGTTTCAAGGAAAAGCTAAGTGGCTTTTTCTGCTGCTGTAAGTTTAGTTCATTGCATCATCATTCCTCGTAGTGACTGAGATGTTAGTGGAATAAGGACACTGACACATGTGGCTGCTTACAAGAAGCATTTTTCTGAGGTATTTTAAAAGAAACAAAGAAAGAAAGGAAGAGTTCTAGCTTCACAAGATGAAAACCTGACATCCTACAGCTTTGAACTCCAAGAATTGAAGTCAGTAAAATGAGGAAATTTTACCCAGCAGCAGAACATTCTGATGAAGACTACTATTTTAATTAATAACAGTCAAATAATTTAATGGTTGTAAAAATATTTTTGATGAGGAAAATAGCATGCCCACACTTAGTCTAGAATTATGCTACTTTTCTTCTGTTAGCCTTAATGTTCACAGATCTCAGTTTAGAGTCTAACAGCTCATTCTTTAGGAAATTCAATTTTCTCGGCTATGTGTTAGGTGGAAAAAGGAGCTATGAGAAAAAGGCAAAAACAGAAAATAAAGAAGATGAGAAAACATGTTTCCTTTTACACTGCCTTCACTTTGTCAGAATCTTTTTTATTAGTAGCTGAAGAACGATGTGTAAGTATGAACACTACCTCTCCCATCTTCTTTATTAGTTCTGTATTTGGAGACTCTATTGTAGTAGATTGCTGTAGGATTTTAGTCACTTAAATGAAATAGAATTTGTTTACTGTGATTTATGTCATCTTACCAAAGGTGTCTTAAGTGCAAGAAAACCAGACAATTTTAGATGCCAGTCTTTTTGTCATACCCTAGCTAAGGAGAAAATAATCAATTTGATTACAACCCTTAGTTCCAAACTAATAAAATTTTTCCCTGAAGATGTATTCTAAATAATGTGGTGAGTTGTCTTATGTTAAGTTGCATTAGCTAGTTAAATAAAATGTTTAAAAGTTCAGGCTAGATAATTAAATGCATTTTCAAGGCCTTTTTGTGTTTAAAAGGCTAGAGAATAATAGATTTGATTATATTATCAGAAGAATATAATATTTTGTAAGAAGTAGGATTCTAATTTAAACAATTTTGTAACTTTTCAAAGAATCCAGCAGTTGTATTTCATTTATATCATTGCCAAAGATCCTTCAGGAGTCTTATTTTGTCAGAACACATTTTTTTACTACCATAAATAGATTATTCTCTGCCTTAATTTAAAAATATTACAGTTTGCTGCCACTGAAATGACTGAGGAAATTTATCAAAATCTTGCTGTGCAGAAGTAAAACAAAAGAAATATTGTCTTCATGGGATAAAAAGTTCTTTTGTTCTTCACTGTAGATTTCTTTGGACATTTAAGTTCATAATGACCCCATTTGGCACTTCAGTTAGAATTACTGGACTCTGGTCAAAAGATACTGTTATATTCAATTTACTTTCTATGTAAGACTGAGGATAAAACTAAAAGTCTGCAAAATCCAGCAGCTTCTGAGTCATTTTCTGCTTGGTAGTGAGCATGTAGATGTTTCATTTTACTTACATACTCATACTTTTTGCATTTTGCTTCCATAACCTTTTTTCTCAAGTCTGTTTTCCTCTGTTAGTCCAAAATTGGTTTATTAGCTGAATTAATGAAGTACTAGTCATCTTTCTTACAAGAAATTAAAACTCTTATAATTTGTATTAAATCATTTTATTTCTACTGAACTAAAATTTTCAGCTCTACCGGACAAGAAAAAACATGAGCAAAGCTACAACTACACTTTAAATGAAGGGAGACAGATTGCAGGAAAAATTGTCATGTGCTATTAAGAAAGATTATCTTTCTTAAGGATGGAGCCTCCAGTGAATTTTTCCACCTTTGGGTTTGGTTTTACTATCCCCTTCCTTTGTCTCATCTGACTGTGAGATACTGCCCCTACATCAGCTGGCCAACCTGTTTCTCTTCCCATGTCAGAACTGGATTGGGGAACTGAATCAACCAATGGGGTGGGGGGGCAAAAAAAACAAACAAAAAAACAAACCACAAAAACCAAAACACCAGATTTTGTCAGCTTTAACAGTTTCCTGATCTAGTTTAGTGTGTGCTTGCACA